>CM074446.1:30318495-30370995 GCA_037101425.1 Elopichthys bambusa | reverse complement strand
TTTTATGAATGAGACATTGAATCATTAATTCAAGAGATTTGTTCAGAAATGCTGATTCATCCAGTAATGAAACAAGTGAAGTATTTATGAGTCATTGAATCATTCATTCAAGAGATTCATTCAAAAATGCTGATTCATCCAGTAATGAGAAAAGTGAAAGGCTTGTTCAAGACACATCGGCGCTGCGCATACCGATCAGGGTATGACATCAAAGTACCGTGAGAGAGATTGGAGAGCAAACGACTCCTTATGCTTTTGAATCGCTCTCGTGGCACTTTGATGTCATACGCCGATCGGTCTGTGCAGCGCCTATTTTCATCTTTTGAGAGGTCATTTAAATATCCAGGGTTTGAAACATTGAAAATCGACAGGCCTGTGCAGCAGATCTATGGATGTTTTGCCCTCTCCGCGCCAGTCATGTGACTGAAAACTATGAATAGTGTCATTATCACCATCAGCCAATAACAAGGGCTTATTAACAGAAGGCTTAATTCCCCCTTGTGTGCGTTACAAAATCCACAGCTCAGTCAACAGATAATAAACACATTTCTGTTCTGCTGTATTTTTGAGTAAATATCATATTAAGGAAGTGTTCCTTTTAGCAATTTCATTTGCCATTATTATAGTCCAATATGTACAGTATATACTGTATGGCCTTTCTATCAGATAACAGCATCAGAGTCTATATTGGGTTATCACTAGTGATGTCATGAGGAAAAGATTCACATTATCTGCCAAACAATGTGAAAATCCCATTAAGTGTGTGTGTGTGTACCATCTGTAAGAGACGTCTCAGCAGCTCTAATGGGACGTTTATTTCTAGTCCGCTGGCACCAATGAAGAGAGGAGAGATGGAGAAGCTGGAACTAACGGTGGTAAAGTAATAATCTGGATTCACAGCACTGCCATCAGCCAGATAAGAACCTGAAGAAACAATCAACCGCATCAAACAACCAGATTTACATGTCTGCTAAACTTAATGCAAGTGGAATTAAACCAACAAACAGCTAAAACACGCTGAGAACTAAAGGTGCTTATTGAGAAACAAGCACATGAACTCTGAACTCAGAATCTGCTGAAGAATGTTCAGACGTATAAACCGTTAGTTCAGAGAGATTAGACATGTGACACAGCAAACCTCACATTACCTTCAAAATACTGCGGCCCTGGAGCTGTAGGAGAGCAGGGCGACGGTCCACCTCTGTCCGGACTCACCTGTGAACACAACAGCACCTCTACCAATTCATACTACAATACTACTGCAACGCATACTCTCTGCACACAGATTGTGAATCTTCTGAATGCACATGGATGATCAACTACTTTTTCTTTTTCCAAATTGTGCAGCATACAATCAGAGCAGCGCATGGGATACTGTATCCCACAATGCAATGTGCTCAACTTGACCTTTTCCAGTTTGATAAATGAACATAAGTACTTTCCACCGTGATTTTTATTGGTTTTAGACTGCCAAAGGATAAGACATTTAAAACATTTTTTGCATATTTTTCCAATAATAAATATTTCTTTAATTTTAATTTACTTACATTTTTGCAAACAATATTTTTGCATTATATTTTTAATAATAATTCATTTTAGTTATTTTTTCTAAAATTGTTTACATATTTTTCAATAATAACGTATTATTTACTTTTTTTAAAAATTCCAATTATTTTTGAACATTTTTATTTACTAAAAAAATATTTTTTAAATGTTTGCATTTTTTTCAATGAATCATTTTTATTTACTAAAATGTATTTTATAAATTTTTTACATATTTGTCAATTAACATTTTTTTATTTACTAAAATGTATTTTCTAAAATAATTTCCACATTCTTTCAATAATAATGGATTTTTTTTTTTAATTTATGTACTAACATTTATTTTCTAAAATAAATGTTTGCATACTTTTTCAATAATTATTTATTTTTTAAAAATCTAAATTATTTTTGCATATTTTTCATTGAATCATTTTTATTTACTAAAATTTATTTTCTTTTTTATATTTGTCAACTAATTTTTTTACTAAAATGTATTTTCTAAAATTATTTTTGCATATTTTTAATAATGTATTATTTACTTAAAACAATCAAAAAAAATATTTTTGCATATTTGTCAATTAATCATTATTTACTAAAATGTATTTTCTAAAATAATTTCCACATTCTTTCAATAATAATGGATTTTTTTTTAAATTTATGTACTAAAATTTATTTTCTAAAATTATTTTTGCATATTTTTACATTCATAATTTTTATTTCCTAAAATTTATTTTCTAAATGTTTCCATATTTGTCAATTAAAAAAATTTCTGAAATTATTTTTCCACATTTTTTCAATAATAATGTATTATTTACTTTTTTTTTTTTTAAAAAAAGCATTTTTTTTGCATATTTCAATAAATCACTTTTTCATTTTCATATGATAAACAGACACCACCTGCTGAATTAAACACAACATAATAAGGTTGTGACTGTCACATACATTTTGTTTAAACCGTTTATCACTGCATAATGCATTCTTTTACACTTACTATTTTTTTTTTCTCAAGTAACAGTCAATAAGCTGCACTAAACAGTATGCAAGCATTCATTCGGCACACATGCAGAGACAGAGAGAAGGCGGTGACCTGAGCGTCAGGGTTGGCGATGCCACTCTTGCGTCTCAGCGTGTCTCCCTGGCAGGCCGTGAGCAGAGAGCTGGGCAGAATAGAGCGGAAGTCATTGAAGGATCTCCTCCGAATGCCCTCGCTTTCCACAGACACGCGGTGAGCCGGCTGCGGCATTCCTCGTGGGAAGAGCTGCGAGAGGAGGGACTCCTCGCCATTACCGTAGCGCCCAAAAGCTCGAGTCACGCCCAGAAGACACGGGACAGCATACCTGCACAGGTACACTGCAGAAACAGGACGAGAGTCAGATGGGTGCGAATACAAATGTGTGTTTGTGAAGTGAAAAAGGGAAATCACCTTTATCCTGGTTCTCCGGCATCTGGCAGATCTCCAGCAGAGACTGCATTACTTCCATGACCGCTTCCAGAATCTGCATGGAAGGATGTTAAATGAGTACAAGAGGAAAATAACACGGAAATGTAAAGAAGCGCTGAAGATCAGACCTGCGAGCGAGACTCTGGGTCTCTCTGAGCCACGTCAGATAGGAGCGTCACCAGACAGAAGCTGAAATTCTCCGCCATGGGGAGAGTCTCTGTTTACGCATCAAAATATCAGACTTTTAAACACCAGTTTGCATGCTTACAGACACACTAATGCACTTGATGAAGATGCATGAGAGATGAATAAGCAACTGGTACCTTTACACTTCCTCCCAGCATTCTCCTCCACCCACTGCACTCTGGGTAAGCCTTTGAGCAGACTCAACAGGTAACTTACCACCGTGTCTTTGTGCTGAGAAAGACAAATATCACACAAACCATGTGTTGGAAAGATGCAGACTTGACCTGAATGTAAATCAAACCAAAATCTATTTATACGCTTCAAAAAAGAAACCAAATCCCACACATACAGTATGTTTATGCAGAGAAACATACAGTTTGCATGAGGGAGGTTATATTTAGCAACAATTTTGTCCCCAAAATATGATGAACACACACAGTTTCTTTCACATGTGAAAAACAAGCTATGCTGTGCTGATAATCATATTATTTGTAATAATAATTAATTTTAGTATATTTTTTCAATAACAATGTATTATTTTTTACTTAAAAAAAAAAATCTACAATAATTTTTGCATATAATTTTTAATTATTTTTATTAACTAAAATTTATTTTCTAAAATTATTTTTCCATATTTTTCAATTAATTATTTTTATTTACTAAAATGTATTTTCTAAAATTCGTTTGCATATTTTTTTCAATAATAATGATATATTTACTTTAAAAATCTACAATTATTTTTGCATATTTTTCAATTAATTATTTTTATTTACTAAAATGTATTTTCTAAAATTATTTTTGCATATTTTTTCAATAATAATTTTTGGTTATTTACTTTTTTAAAAATCTACAATTATTTTTGCAGTATTTATTTACTAAAATGTATTTTCTAAAATTGTTTGCATATTTTTTTCAATAATAATGATATATTTACTTTAAAAATCTACAATTATTTTTGCATATTTTTCAATTATTTTTTATTTACTACAATATATTTTCTAAAATTATTTTTTACATATTTATCAATCATTTTTATTTACTAAAACTTTTTTCTAAAATTATTTTTGCATTTTTCACTTAATCATTTTTATTTACTAAAATGTCTTTTCTAAAATTGTTTGCATATTTTTTTCAATAATAATGAATTATTTACTTCAAAAAATCTACAATTATTATTTTTGCATTAATTTTTTTACATTTATTTAATTGCATATTTCAATAAACAATGATCTAAATAATGACTTGATCTGAATATAAATCAAACCAAAATCGATTTATATGCTTCAAAAAAGAAACCAAATCCCACACATACAGTATGTTTATGCAGAGAAACATACAGTTTGCATGCAGTTTCTCTCATAAAGCAGCTTCAGCTTTCCATTCGAGGACGTTCCCAGAGGGAGGTTATATTTAGCAACAATTTTGTCCCCAGAATATAATGAACACACAGTTTCCCATGTGAAAAACAAGCCGACAATCAACCTCAGTCACCTGTAAATCCGACTCGACCAGGAACACAGCCAGAGCGATGACAGCATCCCTGCGCCGGACATCGAGACTGAAGACGCCGCGGCTGTCGCACGGACACATGCATAATAACTTCTGCACCTGATGGAGAAACACACGCCATCTGCTGTTGATGCTGAACTGTCACAATAAACAGCTAAACAACTTCCCTTTAAGAAAGGCATGAGAAAACCCATGAGAGACCCATCGGCAGAACAAGAACAACCTGTTAAGAGACTCACGCACGGTTTGAGAGCATGCATGTGTGGGGTAACCGACTGCCGCAGTGTTTAAACAGTGCGGAAATGCATGATTATGTATGAAAGATGAATCTGTCACGCAGGTGTCTGCAGTGTGGCAATGCATTTCACAAGAGCTTCAAAGGAAGTCAACACCTGCTGCTGCTGCTGCATTAAATACTATGATAGCACCAGAAAACACCAGCATCGGCGCTGCTGGCACGAGATGGCACCACTTAGTGCCT
Organism: Elopichthys bambusa; assembly: GCA_037101425.1. NCBI lineage: Eukaryota > Metazoa > Chordata > Actinopteri > Cypriniformes > Xenocyprididae > Elopichthys > Elopichthys bambusa. The sequence goes on along the minus strand of CM074446.1, from coordinate 30,365,836 downwards.
GGCAGCGGCTTAAAAGCCTCTACACATGTGACTAGACATGTTTTGTTTTTAGTTTCATATATCAAATATATCTCATAAAATGTAAACAAGATGTTTGATGTATGTGCACAATCATCACTAGTTTTAGGACATTTATTCAGCTAAGATACCATGCAAAGGCTTTTTATTTTACATGTTTCAAGATGTTTTGGGGCATATGCGCAGGAAGTATAGGAAGTCTCATATGAATGTTGTACTCGTGCAATGCCTTATTATATTTCAGATTATAAACTCAATTAAAACACATTGTTTGCGTGCACACATAATGAAAGTGCAAGGCTTGCAAACTTGCCTGTGACACCTGTCGCGTGCATCACGATAACGCAGCACAATGATATAATAACAATGCAGCGCAGCATGATATCAGTGCAGTCAGTGTACAGTGTGTTTTCTTCTACCTTCTCGACGGGCGCTGGTCGGTGGGCTGCCAGTGAGCGCGCGAGCGACAGCACTGTGTTGAAATAGAACTCGCGCGTGCCGCCGCGCGTGGCCATGATTCACGAGACGCCACGGGAAAGTTCGAAACACACGAATGATGATTTCTGCTGCTGCCCGCGGTGAAGGAAAAACCGACCGCAATACGGGAAGTGTGAAGGCACAAATAACAGCCAGTGAAGAGAGACGGAGAGCGCGCGCGCGCGCGCCAGGCGTGTCTGCATTAAAGCATCATCAGTGTGTAGTTTATCTTATTGGCTCACACAACTGATGAATATTTACACACTACTGATGGAGGGTTTATATATACATATATATATATATATATATATATATATATATATATATATATATATTCTATTTGATCAAATAGAACAAGCAATGAAGAAATAGTTTTGACAGTTTTATCTATTGAATACTGAGAACAAGAAAGATAAACTTTAAACACTTTAACAGAGCATTGGCTAAAATATATATTTTTATGTTTCTTGCGATTTTTGTAGTAGCATTTTTGTAATAGTGTTTATGTATTAATTTTTTTAGTTAATGTATGAAATAATGAGTAATGATAATAACAGCATAATGTTGTTATTATTAATCGACTATATTAATAATAATAATAATTAGTAGTAGAATGAATATATTATTAATATTAAATAATATAAAAAATTTATTATTATTGTTGTTTTTGTTTTTGTTATTATTCACTAACAATATTTATAATTGATAATAATAATAATAAGTAGCCTAGTAGTAGAATATATTATTTATTTTAATTATTATTATTTTATTATTTGTTATTATTATTATATTACTATTAATCACTCATATTTATAATATAACCATGTATTAATACTGATGTTATTATTATTTGTATGAATTGCCAATATTAATAATTAATAATATTTGTAGTAGTAGTAGAATTAATATATTATTATTTATATTAACAATTAATTTTATTATAATATTAATTTATTATTATCACTAATAATATTTATAATTGACAATAACACTTTTTGTAGTAGTAGTAGTAGTAGTAAAATATATTATTTATTTTATTTTATTATTTATAATAACAATAATACATTTGTTGTTATTATTGTTATTATTAATTGACCAAGTTAATAATTAATAATAATAATGAGTGGTAGTAGTAGAATTAATATATTATTATTTATTTTAATAATTGATATTTATAATTTATAATTAATGATAACAGTTAGTAGCAGTAGTATATATATATATATATATATATATATATATATATATATATATATATATTATTATAATATATATATTATTAATATATTATTTATTATATATATATATATATTATTTATATATATATATTATTATAATTATTATTATATATATATATAATAATTAATAGTAGAATGAATATATTATTAATATTAAATAATATAAAAAATATTTATTATTATTGTTGTTTTTGTTATTATTCACTAACAATATTTATAATTGATAATAATAATAATAAGTAGCCTAGTAGTAGAATATATTATTTATTTTAATTATTATTATTTTATTATTTGTTATTATTATTATATTACTATTAATCGACTATATTAATAATTATGAATAATTATTATTAGTAGTAGAATTAATAAATTATTTTATTATATTATTATATTATATTATTATATTATTATATTATTATTAGTAGTAGTAATTGCCAATATTAATATTTAATAATATTTGTAGTAGTAGTAGAATTAATATATTATTATTTATTTTAATAATTGATATTTATAATAATAATAATAATTTATGATTATTGATGTAATTATTATATTATTCATTAACAATATTTATAATTAATGATAACAGTTATTAGCAGTAGTATATATATATATATATATATATATATATATATATATATATATATATTAATAATATATTTAAATAATTTTGGACTTGGAATAACTTGCTGTGCCATTTATTATAATTACATTTAAAAGTGTATTTTGTGGCTCTAGATATCTCTGTTTTCAAATCCCATCTATTGGTTTCGAATCATAAACGACGCTGTCATAAATAATAACGAAAAGTGAAAATGAGAGGAAACAAAAAAGGATCAGAGGAGGAGCCTATCTGACGTCACGATGACACCACCGGAAGTTGTTTCGCCATAAGCGTCAGCTCAGCTGATAGCAGGGGAACGAATCTCCCTCCAGCGATCAAAGGTACAAATTTATCGATACAATGTTCAATACATCGTAATTTAATCAAATAGACAGAGAAGAAGTGTTTTTGAAGACGATGTAGGGTTTATTTAAAGGTTATTTTAGGCAACATACAGTAGCTTCGATAGATTACAAACAGACGAGTTTCTACAGCAGTTTCAGTTTAAATGTAGTTAAATCATACATATATTTATGAAATATTAGCACGTTTGCACATTTTAATACGCGTAGTCTATATCTATATATGTTTTGTCAGTTATAGTCGTTTGTTCAGGACCGATCCATATCTATATACAAACAGAAAGTACCATGTTTTTTGGACATTTACCATGGTAGTAGACAGTAGTGTGAATGGCATCTGATAACAACACTTTATATGTCCTTTTTATTATTTCATCTTATAAAAATAAATATTAGTGTATATATTATATTATATATAAGTGCTGTGCTGTTTGTACTAGTTCACCAGCTCAGTTATCTCTTCTCACTCAAGCACAGGATGTCTAACTATCCCACATCCCACAATCCTTTCGCTGATGATGATGATGAAGAAGACTCAGGGCGCGCAGCACCCAGAAGAGGCTTTAACTTCGACGATGATCCGGAGGAGAGTTCGCTGAGTCCGGCAGAGAGACGACAGAGACAGCTGCAGCAGGAAGTGATGCGTACAGCGCAGTCAGCCGTGGACAGCAGCCACCGCTCGCTCGGACTCCTCTACGAATCGGAGAAGGTTGGAGCCGAGACGGCAGAGGTGAGAAGAACATCTCAGAGGCTGAACTTTAGTGTATTTTGTCTCTTATACACGGCACGAACTAAGTTTCGTTTAATTTAAATCGCTTTATTGTTCTCCACAGGAACTGATTCGTCAGGGTGAAGCTTTGAAAAGGACTGAGAGAATGATTGACAACATGGAGCAGGACATGAGGACGAGCCAGAGGCACATAAACACCATTAAGAGTGTGTGGGGAGGCATGGTCAACTATTTTAAAGGCAAACCTGAACCTCCCAAACCTGCACAGAAGGACCAGCCGGTGTCCTACGAGGCCAACAGCAGGTACAGTTAAATACTGACCCAAAATTAGTAGCTTTTCGAAGTTTACCTGCACTGAAAAGTGCTATAATTGTCCCTGTCGCTCAATGCATTTCTTTCAGAAAGATACAAAATGTGCATTGTTTTCCTGTTTCAACTCGTGCATTTATTCAAAAACAATTTGCCTACAAAACCAATTTCGACACATTAAAGCAAAAGCCTTTCAATAGACGCCATATTTAACATGAAATGAAAACAAGGCTGTGATGAATAGACGTACAGTTTCTAAACGCTGGAAATCTTCCCAAAACATTCCTGTTGTTGTAAAAATTACATGTAATCTACGGCTGAACATCGACCTTCACAACCTTGCTTTGATTCACATCAACTTAAATAAAGGTCTTAGTCAGGAAAGACGCCGTATCTGGATATGCTGAATATTATTTAATAGCAAAACGGTTTTGCAATTTTGTGAATGTCTGATGATATTAGATTACAGAATGCACTTGCGGAGAGCAAACAGCAGGAAGACAAATATCAAGCCAGCCATCCGAACCTCAGGAAACTGGACACATCTGGTAAACGCAAACACACGATTGTACGCTTACAAAGTATTGCCAGTATTACCTAGTGATGGGAGAAAGGAAGCTTTTCAAAACATTGAATCAATGAACCAGTGGCTTTACAAAGAGATTCACTGTTACAAAGCGCTCGAATCGCCTGCTGGTCAAAACGGTGTAAATGCAGCGAAAACACCTTTTACAAACCAATTACAGATGTTTTATTGAAAGTGTAATCTATGAAATGCAATTAACAAATCATCCAATACCATTAAAAATGAAGTGTCTGTATAATATGTGTTATTTTATTCCCTCAAATCGAGGGAACGAAATAGTAAGTCGTGCGCACGATTTAGCATATCGAGGGAACGAAATACGCACGATTTAGCATATCGAGGGAACGAAATAGTAAGTCTTGCGCACGATTTAGCATATCGAGGGAACTAAATAGTAAGTCGTGCGCACAATTTAGCATATCGAGGGAACGAAATACGCACGATTTAGCATATCGAGGGAACAAAATAGTAAGTCGTGCGCATGATTTAGCATATCGAGGGAACGAAATATGCACGATTTAGCATATCGAGGGAACGAAATAGTAAGTAATGCTCACGATTTAGCATATCGAGGGAACGAAATAGTAAGTCGTGCGCACGATTTAGCATATCGAGGGAACAAAATAGTAAGTCGTGCATGATTTAGCATATCGAGGGAACGAAATAGTAAGTCTTGCGCACGATTTAGTATATCGAGGGAACAAAATAGTAAGTCGTGTGCACGATTTAGCATGTCGAGGGAACTAAATAGTAAATTGTGCACATGATTTAGCATATCGAGGGAACGAAATACGCACGAAATAGTAAGTCTTGCGCACGATTTAGCATATCGAGGGAACTGAATAGTAAGTCATGCGCACGATTTAGCATATCGAGGGAACGAAATAGTAAATTGTGCGCATGATTTAGCATGTCGAGGGAACGAAATACGCTCAATTTAGCATATCGAGGGAACTAAATAGTAAGTCGTGCGCACGATTTAGCATATCGAGGGAACGAAATACGCACGATTCAGCATATCGAGGGAACGAAATAGTAAGTCTTGCGCACGATTTAGCATATCGAGGGAACTAAATAGTAAGTCGTGCGCACGATTTAGCATATCGAGGGAACGAAATACGCACGATTTAGCATATCGAGGGAACAAAATAGTAAGTCGTACGCACGATTTAGCATATCGAGGGAACGAAATACGCACAATTTAGCATATCGAGGGAACGAAATAGTAAGTCTTGCGCACGATTTAGCATATCGAGGGAACAAAATAGTAAGTCTTGCGCACGATTTAGCAAATCGAGGGAACGAAATGGTAAGTCATGCTCACAACTGACTTTTTTTTTCCCTTTATGTCATGTGCGGGGCTCCGTATTTATTATACTAATCTTATTAAAAACTATTAACACTAACACTAAGTCTTGCGCACGATTTAGCATATCGAGGGAACAAAATAGTAAGTCATGCGCACGATTTAGCATATCGAGGGAACGAAATACGCACGATTTAGCATATCGAGGGAACGAAATAGTAAGTCTTGCGCACGATTTAGCATATCGAGGGAACAAAATAGTAAGTCGTGCGCACGATTTAGCATATCGAGGGAACGAAATACGCACGATTTAGCATATCGAGGGAACAAAATAGTAAGTCGTGCACGATTTAGCATATCGAGGGAACGAAATATGCACGATTTAGCATATCGAGGGAACGGAATAGTAAGTAATGCTCACGATTTAGCATATCGAGGGAACAAAATAGTAAGTTGTGCGCACAATTTAGCATATCGAGGGAACAAAATAGTAAGTCGTGCGCACAATTTAGCATATCGAGGGAACGAAATAGTAAGTCGTGTGCACGATTTAGCATATCGAGGGAACTAAATACGCACGATTTAGCATATCGAGGGAACGAAATAGTAAGTCGTGCGCACAATTTAGCATATCGAGGGAACAAAATAGTAAGTCGTGCGCACAATTTAGCATATCGAGGGAACGAAATACGCACGATTTAGCATATCGAGGGAACGAAATAGTAAGTAATGCTCACGATTTAGCATATCGAGGGAAAAAAATATGCATGATTTAGCATATCGAGGGAACGAAATACTAAGTCGTGCGCACGATTTAGCATATCGAGGGGAAAAAATACGCATGATTTAGCATAACGAGGGAACGAAATAGTAAGTAATGCTCACAATTTAGCATATCGAGGGAACGAAATACGCATGATTTAGCATATCGAGGGAACGAAATACTAAGTCGTGCGCACGATTTAGCATATCGAGGGAAAAAAATATGCACGATTTAGCATATAGAGGAAATGAAATAGTAAGTCTTGCGCACGATTTAGCATATCGAAGGAACGAAATAGTAAGTCTTGCGCACAATTTAGCATATCAAGGAAACGAAATAGTAAGTCTTGCGCACAATTTAGCAAATCGAGGGAACGAAATGGTAAGTCATGCTCACAACTGACTTTTTTTTCCCTTTATGTCATGTGCGGGGCTCCGTATTTATTATACTAATGTTATTAAAAACTATTAACACTAATCCCAAATTCAGGTAAAAACCGTATAGACACTGGTTCATTGGTTCACAGAGATTATCACACCCTAGTGGCGAACCAATTTCTAAATATTTAAGTTGACATAACAAAGCCTCGTTTACTGAAATCATCAGTGATTCACAAAGGTTTCACAGCTTCACGCACTGCAAAAAAAATGTTCTTCCTCAGTATTTCTGTCTTTTTTTCCAACGCAAAATTACCAGTTCATCAAAATCACATATGTTTGCTTGAACAGGATTCGGAGCTTCTGCTTCCCTGGATAACGGGCCGCCCGATCAGAACGGATATCCTAAGAACAAACAACTGCGGGCCGCACATCAACAGCTGGACAACAACCTTGGTAAGAAATACAAGTTTTTCTCGTACCTTGATTAGGTCGCTCACAGCCAGGATCTGATGTGTGTCTTCTGTCTCCAGATGAAATGTCGCTGGGTCTGGGCCGTCTGAAGAATCTGGGTCTGGGACTGCAGGCGGAGATCGACGACCAGGACGTTTCTCTGGACTCTTTGCTCAATAAGGTCGACACGATGGACGGCAAGATCAGCTCCACCAACCGGCAACTCAAAAACCTCAAATAGACCCCGAGTGTGATGTCACTTCCTGGAGGTGTGGCCAAGGTGCTGTCGGCAGTGATCCAAATCGAAAAACATTTTTCGTCTTCTCTCCAAGGGAAGTGTGTGTTTATGTGTGTATGCATATGTGTGTTGGACAGAGAAAAGTCCAACATTCATCATTTCAGTGCTGCCTTCATTTAGTCGTCACTAACACATCCGATTGCACTATGCATCTATGTGTGGTTTAAAGATTGATGTGAATAAACAGCTGAAAATTGTTACCTGTAAGAAAAGATTCGCACACCAGACACCATACCTTGCACTCCTTAACTGAACACAATTGTAGTATAGCCTATGCTTATAAATTACTTCGTTTCGCGCCCTAATGAGAAATCTGCTTTCGTCAGACACTTTTATAATGATGTATCCTGCTAGTACAGCCCATGTAAGCACACTAATGCAGTACTGTGTATAAAGGTGATTTAAATAGTGAGAAAGATATTGGTCTGCCTTAATGTTCACACTTGACTGATCTCAGAAAGTGAGTGACTCTCATTTCACCACAGTCTACAGAGATCAGTACTCCGTCTTTATGTTAATCACTATTGTGAATGCAACCCACAAAATCATGTTCTTTTCTTTTTCAGGTCTATGTTAGAGTAGCTTTGTATGATATTACCAGACAGAATCTGCTGAGGTTTCACTATTGTTTCTGCATCGTCTGGAATTCATTGTTCAAATGTTGTATTCATAATAAAGCAAACAATTTTTTGTTTGATGAATGTGACATGGAATATGTGACCATAAATAAAATATAATTGTAATTTGTGTTAGTCACTTAATTTGTCACTTCAGTGGATTCAAAATAATGGATAGAAAACATCGTCTATGGGCAGCGAAGAGCATACAGTGCTGCAAAAAGTAGCTGATTATGGGAAATACATTAATTTTAGTTTTGTGGTAGAGGTGAATTCAGGTTGATTGGGAGTCATCTCAATGGCAAAATGTGTCCCAATTCACCCTATATATCAAAATGCCATCTCTGATGCTGCCATTGCAAGTGGTACTTGCAAGATCCGTCCGCTAGATGGCGATATATCACACCTTAAAAAAATCGTTTTATTATTGAGAGACCATGAACTAATTAAGTTCTGTATTTACTTTTATCACCAGAAAAAAAAAACTCAAACGAAACTATCTGGTAAAAGGCCTCGAAAAACGTTTAGTTCATAGATCAAAGAGTGAAGATTCTCCAGAGCCGCACACATTCATTATCATTCTTTCTCGCGTGCACATCTGCGCGCGCGTCTCAAAGCCATCATTAACGGTCCGCGTGAGCATCTGTTTTGCGCGGGAGACTGACTGACTGGCGGCGGTTTTAGCTGAGGTAAGTTTTGCGCTGTGGTTTATTATGTAATAAGTTTACTCATTGACTCACAATATTGCTTTGTAAACGTAGGGTTTGGGGCTGTGGGAAGAATGTTCGCAGTCTGTTCCTGAAAGGAAAAATACACACACGAGGGAAAAGTTTATCTGTCACTGGCACTGCAGCGGTTACGCCCAGTGTTCTTGGCTTGCCTACTTAACAAATGTTAAAATACCACTGCGGATAAAACACAATTCTGCTCAGTTGAATCAGATTTTCATTGGTCATATTCCCTTTCGAATTAGTTTCCTCACGTTTAGTTGACAACCGGGCCGGAATGCCTTTCTTTTCAACACCTAATCCCAGAATTCACTGCTGTCAGCACCCCTAAAGCAGTGGTCCAAAGATGACATGTTTTCCCCCTCGGTTACCCAGCCTGTAGTACCAAACTCATTTCACTTAAAGAATAAAACCCTACCAAACCCACAGAATTTACTATATTAATCCCTTCATAGTTATATAACAAAATCCCACCAAACCCCTCGCGTTCAGTTAGCCTTGATACACTTAATTTATTTGTTTATTTTCTTGTCAGTTATCTTCATAGTGAGACCAAAGTGAAATAACAAAAATCATACAATTAATACATTTAGCTATAAGGCATTTAAGATTAACAGAAGATACAAAATTCATTCAGATATCCAGGTATTTTTCATTTTCTCCGAATAAAAACGTTGTTTATTTACATTAAAAACAGTGCAGTCCAGTAAGTCATTTTTAAGGGTCACTGGAGTTTGGCATGATGGGGGTTCACTAATCAATAAATAACCATGTGTGAATCTCAAATGACCTAAAGGGCAGCTAGTAAAACAACTTGATCACACATTTGAAGTTATTAAAAAACCTTCTAGGATTTATTTAATGTAACTTGCTTCCCATTCCAACACCTTATCTGCTTTTAAACCTCACGGACCCCGTTAGAAAGTTCTCCAGTGAGCTCACTGGTAAAATTAACAATGACCTCACTGGTGAGATAATCACTGAGCTCATCTGTTGTCTTTTTAGTGATGTCACTTTTTTATTATTAATGGGCTTTTGCCATATTTCTTGTATACTGACAGTAGAGAACAGACAGGAAGTAGATGCACATCCCTGTGCATCTAATATACCGATTTGCTGCTTAAGAAACATTTATTATTATTATTATCAATGTTGAAAACATAAAAATAAAGAAATTTCAGGATGAAAAGTGAATAAAAAGTTCAAAAGAATAGCATTTATCTGAAATAGAAAGCTTTTGCAACATTATAAATGTCTTTACTGTGACTTTTGATCAATTTAATGCATCCTTTCTGAATAAAAGTATTCATTTCTTTCCAAAAAAACAAACAAAAATAATCTCTTACTGACCCCACATTTTTTGGACGGTAGTGATAATGTTACAAAAGCTTTATATTTCAGATAAATGATGTTCTTTTGAACTTTCTATTCATCAAATAATAATAAAGTTTCTTTAGCAGCAAATCGGCATTATAGAATGATTTCTGAAGGATCATGTGACACTGAAGACTGGAGTAATGATGCTGAAAATTCAGCTAATAAATTGCATTTTAAAATATATTCAAATAGAATACAGTTATTGTAAAAATATTTCACTATATTACTGTTTTTACTGTGTTTTGGATCAAATAAATGAAGCCTTAGTGATGATTTAATGTTTAAAAACATTAAATTATCTTACGGTTCCAAAACTTTTGTATTAAATGGGCATCTTTTTGGTATAATCAAAAGAAAGTAGCATGTGGTTATTTATACATAGTAATTGCATTGTTTTTAATATAATGTATATATAGTGTATACACAATTTTTGTAAAGACATTCATACATTAATTTTGTTAGAAAACTAATGTTTGTATCATGTTGCTTACGCAAAATGAATCGAAAGCATTTAAGCAGAAGCTTTACAGGGTTTTAATAAGTATAACAAATTTAGGGCCAGATTTACTAACAGCTTACGCTAGCGCAAACCGTCTTTTGGCGTTAAAAAACTACTGTCAGGATTTAATAAAAACACGCAGTGGAAAATTAGCGCTGAAAAGGCGTGGACAGGGTTATTTTTGCAGCTGACCTTATTGCATATGCATTTGTAGGAGTTTCCCTTTCAGACACAAAATTTATGGGAGGAAAGTATTTAAATGAATATCGTGTAACCGCTCCTATTCAAACTGCCCGCTCCGAGCGGGACTCGAACCTGGGTCCGCCGGCAAGGAGACTGCTGTCTCCAGCGTCAGTCACTAGAGCGCCTCGAGTTCAGGGGAATGAGGTTTACACACACAACTCTTACTAGCCTACGTCTGTTCAAATCGCAAGGCAATTTACTAAGGTTTGCGCTAGTCAATTTACTGGTATTTGCGCCATTATTTACCGCCCAAAAAAGCATGTCTTAAACCAGACGCTAATTTGCACGATTCTTGGTAGATTGTGTTGGTCATTATGGAAATAATTGTTGTCAGTAAATCAATGCGCTCACGCGCTAATTTGCCTGTTTAGGCAAATCTGGCCTTTAATCGTCTTGAATATGCAAAGCAGTGCAGAATGTACCGATTGGAGTAACTGTGGTATCATTCAGGTACATTTTATCCTACAAACCGAACGTCAAGTGTGTTAGGGAGAAAACACATGATTACCTGAATCTCAAGTATGCTGTACTTAGCATTCTGCTGAGCAAGCATGCAAAAAATGCCATAAAATATATGTAGTGAGCATAGTATGTGTGCAGATGGGAATATGTAAACACAAGACAAGTCCTTTGATCTGTAATGAGCACATGCATGCTAAATGCCTAGTACGGCTCGGTGACGCCAATGACTGGCTTAGTGAACTGAGAGTCACACCGATATGTCAATTATGACACAGGAAAACAACAACTAAAATGCAAGCAATGAAAGAAAATTAACTGAGACGTATGACTGTTTAATGTGTGATGGAATAAGAGTAACATTGCAAATAACAAAATCATACAAGAGCATCAATAAAACTGAAATATTACTTAAAGGTGAAAATCTAGAAAGCATTTATTTGGTGCAGTCCTGATGTTATATGTGTGCACGAGAGTCACTATATATTAAAGTCAGAAATGCTGTAATAATAAATAAATTGGAAATGTATTTTAATAAAATAAATGGGATTTAATGAAAAGACAATTTCTGCAGAGACAAGCAGCAAAGAGAAATGGATTTATACTGTCACGGGCAAATTGTACATCATCAAATTTAGGGCGGTTTGGCTTTTATACCAATTGCAAACACATTTTCAAGAAGAATCAAGTGCGGTTTCAAATACAGCAAACAACCTGAACGCTGATGTCAAAGCGACTTTGGTTTAACAGTGTGAAAGTGCCCTTCATAGTATTTTATAAATCAGGACACTTTCCAGAACTCATGAAAAAGAGAAAAGAAGAGATCTTGAGAAACTGAAATACTACCAAATAGAAACATTCATATACATTAGCTTGTCTTTTAGCGACACGTGCATTATCAAACAGGTTTTGCATTCAAAAAACACGCAGAATTACACACACAAACTGACAAATGGAAGATACATTCAAACGTATATAAATACAGTACATCAGAAGACAGACAAGAGTAGAAAAACAGTACAGAGAAAGCTATAATATAAGGCATCAGAAACGGGTGCAGGTGAATTCTGGAGGTAGATAGAAGAGCTTCAGAAAAACAGGGTTGTGTGTTGTTTTGGTGGGGATACACAGATATGCTGTGGTGTCATTGCTTAACTTTTGACGAAGAGACTTTGGCTTCAAATATAGGAGGCTCTGGAATAACATGTCCCTCAAAATGAGCTTTAAAGGGTGTGTTGGTTCAGACAAAAATCATGGAGTAAGACGGACACCGACAGTCCTCAGTGAATGACTCTCGAACCCACGACCCAGAGCAACCTGGTGCTGATGCAGCAGTCCAGTAGGTTCTAGTGGAAAAGACATTAATGTTAAAGACCTCAGTTTTTGTGAGCATGTCTGCATATGCATGCGTGTGCAATGCGTACCTGATGTTCTGCAACCCGTCTCCACGGCAGCGGTTATCGGTCGTCATGGCGTCGCTCTGACACTCGACACATACGGCGCGCATGCGGACCAAACCAGCACTCCACGGTTTCACCTTACACACAGCGCTCGCCTGCTGCACACGCATCTGCACGCAATAACTGCAGCAGAGAGAGGGGAAATTCAGACAAAATAACACAACTTGCAAACTAAATTATTCACTGGAAATCTGGCAAACCTGCCACACTCATGATATGAGCAAAGACATTGTTTGCATTTTGCATATGAATGAGCAATTTTTATATTGGACTACTTTTATTGATATATGTTTTTGTCTTTTTTGGAGCTTGACAGCCCCAGTTTCTATCAGGGTTCATGCGGTCATTGAAATCCTGGAAAAAACAGGGACATCCAAAATTGCGGCATTAATAAAATGTCTACAGTGGATATACACCGATCAGGCATAACATTATGAGCGCTGACAGGTGAAGTGAATAACACTTCATCTCTTCATCACGGCACCTGTTAGTGGGGTGGATATATTAGGCAGCAAGTGAACATTTTGACCTCAAAGTTGATGAGTTAGAAGCAGGAAAAATGGGCAAGCGTAAGGATTTGAGCGAGTTTGACAAGGACCAAACTGTGATGGCTAGACGACTGGGTCAGAACATCTCCAAAACTGCAGCTCTTGTGGGGTGTTCCCGGTCTGCAGTGGTCAGTATCTATCAAAAGTGCTCTAAGGATGGAACAGTGGTGAACCGGCGACCAAGGCTCATTGATGCACATGGGGAGCGAAGGCTGGCCCGTGTGGTCCGATCCAACAGACGAGCTACTGTAGCTCAAACTGCTCAAGAAGTTAATGATAGAAAGGTGTCAGAATACACAGTGCATTGCAGTTTGTTGCGTATTGAGCTGCATAGCCGCAGATTAGTCAGGGTGCCCATGCTGACCCCTGTCCACCGCCGAAAGAGCCAACAGTGGACACGTGAGCATCAGAACTGGACCACGGAGCAATGAAAGAAGGTGGCCTGGTCTGATGAATCACGTTTTCTTTTACATCACATGGTTTGCGTCTCTTACCTGGGGAACACATGGCACCAGGATGCACTATGGGAAGAAGGCAAGCCGGCGGAGGCAGTGTGATGCTTTGGGAAACCTTGGGACCTGCCATCCATGTGGATGTTACTTTGACACGTACCACCTACCTAAGCATTGTTGCAGACCATGTACACGCTTTCATGGAAACGGTATTCCCTGGTGGCTGTGGCCTCTTTCAGCAGGATAATGCTCCTGCCACAAAGCAAAAATGGAAGGGTTTGAGGAGCACAACAACGAGTTTGAGGTGTTGACTCGGCCTCCAAATTCCCCAGATCTCAATCCAGTCAAGCATCTGTGGGATGTGCTGAACAAACAAGTCCGATCCATGGAGGCTCCACCTCACAACTTACAGGACTTAAAGGATCTGCTGCTAACATCTTGGTGCAGATACCACAGCACACCTTCAGGAGTCTAGTGGAGGCCATGCCTCGAGAGGTCAGGGCTGTTTTGGCAGCAAAAGGGGGACCAACACAATATTAGGAAGGTGGTCATAATGTTATGCCTGATTGATGTACAATTCTAGTTATGCTTGGCTGTAAAATATCAAACAATTACAATGTGTAAACATCATTATCTAGCGATCATTAAACTGCAGAAGCCACTGGTCAGAAGGTGTGGGAATCCTGTACTACACACTGTCCACAAATTATTAAAGATTCTATTTTTATTTCCGCTAGGATTCTTAAACACTTTTTAGAATTGTCTATATACACAATAATAATTCCTTTGTGTGTGCATGTGTGTTGCAGTCAGCGCAGGCTGTGTAAGGTTAAAGGTCAGCCTTCCCACGCTGGATTTATTTAGTTTGATGTGTTGCCTTTGTGGTGTTCTTTCCTCCTCCGTTGTCTGCATGTCGTCGTGGACTTCTTTCTCGCGCGCTCTCTCTCTCTCTCACGCACACACACACACGTCCATCATGCTTAAACTATACACCTGTGATTAATGAAAGGGTGTGCTCTGGGATTTCCTGTGTGTGCTGCTTAGAAGGAACCTCAGATAGTCGTTTAATCTCAGTTCATTTGAACCTGCACCTGCTATTTAATTCCTGCTATCCTATTTAACTCCTCATTATCTGCGCACTGATCACATGTCGCGTTCATGTCCCACACACGCACTAATCTTATTTCCTGTCCTCAGTCAGGTGTTACTAAGGATGTAACAAAGGATATAAAGTGACTTAAGGATGGGCTTGTAAAATTATTTAAACTAGATTGTGGATTTAGGATGATGTACTCAGAAAATACCTGTGATTTTTTTGTGACTTTTAGTATGAATATTTTATACTTAAAGGGGTGGTTGATTATGATTTCACTTTTTTAACTTTAGTTAAAAAACTGCAAAGTTAAGACGCTCAAAGTTCAATGCAAAGAGAGAGATTTTCTTTTACAGAAATCACTTTTTAAATGGCTGGTAGGGACTACAATGAGCTTCTTCTTGGTGACATCACTAACCCTAAAATTTACATAAACCCCACCCCGAGAACACACAACAAAGGGGGCGAGGCCATGTTGGCTGCTTTAGAGGGTCAATTCAACGCTGGATTTGCACAAAAGATGAACATGACGGCACATGCTAGTGGATGAGTTGAATCAACTCCACAGAAACTACATAAATTTATCCACTAATCATTCAGAATCGTCTAAAAGTTGTAACTTCTTCCTGAGTCTCTCCATCAGTGTCCGACTCCGGTTTGAACAATGTAAGGCTGAAAACTTTCGTCATTTTGGCTGCGTGAGATTCTCCAGCTTTGTTATTGTTGAGTATCTGAAGCGTGAGCTGTTAAAGCTCCGCCCTCTTCTAGAAAGGGGGCCGGGAGCAGCAGCTCATTTGCATTTAAAGGGACACACACAAAAACAGCGTGTACTAGAAGAATACAGAAGAATTTGAGATTTTAAAGCGAAGGCAGAAGACAAGATTCCCAGTGAATAATGACTTTTGGTTTGTCCCTCACACAAATACTTGGAATGTAATGTAAGAGTTGTATAGACTACTTTTAAGTAACTTTTTTTGGAGCTTTACAGCCCAAGTGTCCATTCATTTTCATTGTGCACAGTATTCTGCTCCATAAGCTGCTAATTAACAAAAATTAAGTTCATTAGTGTTTAGAACGAAATGCGGATTTCCCATATATACAAAAACATGGATGATACCTTTCTGTAATTAGTTTTACATTCAGTTATATTCAGCATATACTTGGGTAGTCAAAACAAAGATATCCGTCTGTTTGACTGAAACTTTAACAATCATTTCGATAACCCTAACAAACAGCTACATATTCGTCTTGTTCCAGATCTGAGGGTCACTGCAAGTCTAGACAACACTGTTGATGTTTAAGCTCTCTGCGCAACCTTTGGTTATAGGAATGTGTTTGAATTATCAGTTAAATGTTCCAGTTTTTTTTTTTTTCAAAACACTTCTCTACAATCGCTCTCACCTCTTCTTCTCCTCCTTCATAAGCATGTGCGGCCGTCTCCAAGGGTCCTTAAAGTTCCGCTTGAATGAGTCAGGCAGGATTTTGGCCACCTCTGAAGAGGAGGAAGAGATCAAGATAATGAAAGAGAGCAAATTAAACTCCTCCAGAGACGAAGCACAGCACCAGAGCACAAAACACACACAGAGACACAGACAGTTTATGCAGTGTGCTGCAGTCTGGCATGCTATACTTCTAAAACAATATTTCTCATTCTTATATTATACATGCTGTTTTCATGAGCTTACAGTATTATTGATTGAAAGACACTTTTATGGGATATTTGTATGCATTTGTCAAGACACTAAAAGGTGATTAATATGGTGATCTAAAATAATGAACGTTGAGGGAAAAAATATATTTGCCAACTTTTGTCTGTGGTCAAACATCTTCGCAGCTGAAATAACAATAATGCAGCACACATCTGCGCTCAAAGACATGGAGGTAGTAAAATGCATCTCTTCAAGCCTCTGAAGGTGGAATGATTTAGTAATGATATAATGCAATACCGATGTGGGAATTCTCATGCACTGACAATGACTCCAAATTAGGGCTGGACGATTATGACCTAAAATCAAAACCTCGATTACGATTAATGAACGATTATTTTGTTTCTTTTTTTTTTTTTTTGCCCTCATAGTTCATAGTTTGTACTGTAAATTTGCTTGACTATTAAAGGTGGGATATTTGTTTTCTTTTTGAAAGAGTGATCTGACATAACAGCTCACTTTCAGCAGTTATTCTATCTATGGTTCGCAACATTTCTTACAGATTTCTGCTCGTTGTAAATCAGATAAAGATAAATTAGTACAGTACCAGTACATGAGAGCGACTGCATGTGTGTCATACCGTCTCTCTATTAATTGTGAAGCTGTGTGTTGTATATAGTTACTTCAAAAGTAGAAAAATATATGCTATAATAACTTGAGTATCTAAGCTACTTTAGTGATATCACAGGACGGTGTTGACAACTAGTTTCTGCTCCTTAGTGCGTGCGATCTTCACATTTTGTGCAGCTAATGACTGTATGAGTGTTCATGCCACAGTGCAGCTGCGCGAGCACAGTAGCTCGATATAATAATACACATCCGATCGTCTAAATCGCTTGAATGTCCAAACTGGCAAAACTTGAAACACATACAACTGACAAAGTTTAGTGAAGAGGCAAGGCTCACCGCTCACGCGCCGTCTTTGTGTGTTGACTGGACGGGGCTACACACACGCCAGTATGTTTTTAAGTGGGAAGTATTAACAGGATTAAAAAAAACGAAATAACGGACATGGGAAAATTACATCGGTTAGAGGTTCTGAATTTCGGTTTTGATTACTTTTTCGCCCTACTCCAAATCTATAAACAAACACACATTTTTCATTCCCTCTTTATCTCATTCTGGATCACACACACATTGACACACTAGTGTGCTGTCTACATAGCATTTTAAGAGATTATATGCACGCTCCCAATGCAAAGTTAGGTGGTATAATTCTGCTTTTTATATAAATATATTCAAAAATTAGGGAACAAGCACTGAAGGTGTGATGGCACCTATTGTATCCGTTAGTGTCCTTATTCTTCCACTCTGAGAGTCTATGGCAGCCCATAGAACCGCTTGCGGGAAAGTTATGAAATTTGGCACACTGATAGAGGACAGTCCCAACATTAACTACAGGAAATTTGGTGTATCTAGATCAAACTCTCTAGCGCCACTACTTGTCCAAAATTTCACTCATGTTTACGCTAATAACTTTTCCTCCGATTCCTTGGCTCAATGCGATTGACGTCATTTTCAATCATTTCTTTTTCCGCAAAAAAAAATAAAAAAATAAATTACTTTTTCGAACTCCACACCTGAACCAGCTAATCAGCTTTATCAGGGTTGCAGCTAAACTCTGCAGGGCAGACCTAGTTTGCCCACCCCTGTCCTAGACGGGTTGCTCCAATTTTCATGTAAATCAAAACAGATCATCTTCAGACTATGTTGGCAAAAAGTTATCAAGTAGTGAAATCAAATATTCATATGCTCATAACTTTTGATGTGGTTGAATTATTTTAATGGGAGTCATCTCCTTAGATTCCTGAATCCTTGCAGAGTCCAACGTTACCTAACATGCTAGGTTTCGCCTTTTGGTTTGCAACATTGTGATTTAGCGTTAAAACAACGTTCACGAATATCTTCGAAACAGTTAGTCCAAACAGGACAGAACTACCTCAGGAAATTCAGAAACAGGTCTCTGGCTATATGTTACAGGCCAAAATTTTGCTAGTAAGTGGCAAAAAAATACAATCAAAGTCGTGCATGCGTCATGTACTCATACATATACATTTCTATGAGATATTTTCACCAAATTTTACACTTATTTATGGACACATAAAAAAGCGCCTGTTGGTGACGCTATAACTGAACAAAACATTACATTTCCACTAACTACAATAAAGTATATGAAATAAAATGCTATATTTTACTTCTTGCTTGCTTCTTTGTGCTTGGCCCCTTGCAGCTATATTTAAATTTGTTGCCATTTTAATTCACCACTATAGAAGTTTACCCAACTATAATGACATCCACCTCTCAAAACCCCTGAAATGTAAAAAAGGTCCAGTGCAGTTCGGATGCTGCCTTAGAAGTGTGCTGTCTATGTAGGCAGGCAGTAGACAGCAAGACTATATATTACCTTTAGCTGCACTGCAGGCCTCAGTGTGTGCGAGACACCCTCTGCGCTGTTTGAGATCGGGACAGGGCGCGCCTCCGTTGCGTGGGGGCGTGGCTACCTGTCGGCTTCGCTCTGTAGTCCCCGCCCCACAGACTGACGAACAGGGAGACCAGGAACCCCACTGCCTGACTTCACAGTCTATAGCTGCTGAGAGGAAACGGAGAGAGAGGAGCAGATGTTTTCTTTAAATCGACCATAAAAACTGTTTACATGCAATCAGTCATAAAAGGGAATAATGTTAAAGATAGTTAGTTAGGTTAATATTAAAGTACACTATAAAAACAAATGTTTTGGATCAACAAAAAAATTTGTTATGACAACTGCTTAACCAACAATCTACATTGAGTTAGAGGAACTTAATTTGCAGCATAAACAAAACTAGAGTGATGATAACTTCCGGGTTGGCCCAGAAAGATACATCATCACTGCACCACTCTGTTCTTCTTATCCGGTCCTAAGCAAAGCATGATGGGAACTAGAAATCCACTGCCCAATTTCTAAAGATAAAGGCAATTTAATTCAGTTACAGCAACTTAATTTAAAAAAATTCCCCTGAATTACTTTTTAAAGTGTAGGTGACGAATGCATGTATACCAGCTCACATTAAGAGTTTGTATCACAAATGACCTCATACTACACACAAACAAGAGAAGAAAGCACGCGACGTTGAGTCTAGATCTCAAAAACACAGCTGCTCTCTCGTGGGGTTCAAGATCCCAGACATTTCACATGGTTACAAGTTTGAAAATGTTAGTAAACTTAAGACAGTGATTTCCGTGTCACATCACTGTTTGTGGTCCTGTATTGAGGAGAAGGAATAAACATTTAGGTTTACTCATTATTGCTACTATATATCTCAACAAAACTAAAGCTCTTAAAGCACAAGTTAAATGTCTTGGTTTTCTCTCCATAAGGAAATGTCACAAAATAAGTGTGTTGGTTTTGTTTGTTTATTCACAAAGATTGTGTTTTGCGTAATAAAGCTAATAAAAAAAAGATTTTTTCCCCAAGTTGTGTATAAAACACATTATGTTTTGCAAGAAAATACTGTCAGTCTTTAACACTTATGTTTAATTTAGTGTGTTACTTGCCGTTTTTTTTTTTTTTTTTGTAATTATTTGTGAAATTAATCCAGCTAAAATAAGACACTAATGGAGTGGTATGATTAGACTGAATAACTTCATAATACATTCAGCACTCTATACTGTAGGTTTCCAAAAAGCAGTGTGATATAATGCACAGAATTTGAGTTTTAGAGCAAGTCTTTAGGATTAACTCTGTATATGTAACATGTGCTCACATTATCCACCAGAACATGCTAACCACACGAACACAGCTGGCATGCACACGTGCATGTACAGCACACACCGTTCTCACAAACGTGGAGCACATGTAAACTGCAGCTGTAAACTACATTGAAAGTAATCAAAAACAACTCAAAATCTCAATGATAATAAACCAATTAATTTATTTGATCTGGACTGATGTGCGCTCTACTTGTTGAGATACTTCAAAACCCTGTAAATCTGGTTTTTATTGCTGTTTACAGGCCTGTTTGACTCTCAGAGCAGTAAATTCTGGGTTTTGCACTACTGTTATAAGTATATAAATGGATTTAAAGAAATCCAAAGCACACTTAAAGTTGTACGACTCTCCCAGCTCTACAGACTTATGTAAACCACATAAAATCTGTATAGCAATTTAAAGGGAAGCCCAAAAATGAACATCCTGTCATCATTTTCTTAAAACAAGAAATTTGGAAGAATGTTTGGTTCCTATTGACCATTTTATTTTTTGTCAATAGGAGCCAAACTTTTTGGTAACTAACCAAATTTCGTCGTTTATCTTCTGCAAAAGAAAGAAAATGACAGAATGTTCAATTCACTGTATAATTATGTTGATTATATGGATCTGTTATTTTAGTGCTCCCATCCTGTTTTATAGTCATTAAAGTGGTCATTATTGTGATCAGGGCCGCAACAAACGATTATTTAGATAATCGATATATCTACCGATTACTGGAACGATTAATCGACTAATCGTCGATTATTACAATGATTAATCAGTATGCTTTGTTGTATTATTCCACTTCAGCAATTAGTTAAAATATTGAGTTATACTTTAACTAATGAAAGTGTATTTTTAATAAATTTCGAGCCAACTGAATACACCAATCTACTTCAGGTTTTCTTTTCTCCTCAGAAGTCATCAATAGTCCAACTGTTACAATGACTGGTACTGTGTTTTTATGTAGTCACTGAATGGCTTTCCTGAGACAAATTTGTGACATATTATTTTGCAAGAAGTCTTTCTGCGGTTAAAACTCTGACTACATTAGAGATGGATTTATTTCAGTAAGTTGTACTGTATCTTTCAGCATACTTTTTGGAGTTCAGTTTCATGCTGTAATAGCAGAAAAGAAGATGTGCCGCTTGACCTGAGGCGCTACAGCGATCTGTCACACCTCATTAAACCACGTATTGTTTGAATCCTGTAGTAAAATTGACAGAATTTAAAAGCTAAGACTGTTTTATATCAAAAGTAACCTGATCTGTCTCATCTGTCGGCACGTCCTCTTTGCTCTGCTATGGACATGGCATGAGAACAGTGAGTTTTAATGAGAGTCGGTGGCCCTGCATGACAGCATTTTTTATAGTTATGCTAAACGCTACGTTTGTTATGTTTTATGCTATGTTAAACTCCCACATTTTACGGGTTCGACTTCGACTTTGCACTATGCACTCCGAAGCGCTGTGTCTTCTTCTATTGAATTGGATCCGGGAGGGCTGCATTACAGCGCCCCACTGGTCAAGCCACGTTATTGCAGGCCCTTCAAATAGGTCATATGTCGATAATGTCGACTAATAATGTCGTTTCAGCCCTAATTGTGATGATTAATTTGCCAATTAGATTACTTTACAATGGAAAGTAAATCTACCTGTAAGCATTACAGGTTTGACAAAGCAAACGTCCTGCTGAAATCATGCTGATACACGAACATTCACGTATCTCTTGTTGGGAATCACTGCTTTATTTCATTCATGTTGTTCTGACCTCATGGTTCGTTCTCATTCTTCTGTTCTTCCGCACCAGAGTGACACAATGAACACAAACACACTCACAAATACACACCTCCACACAAAGGGCCTGTCAAATTCCCCACATTCCCCTGCATTACTTCTGCAGATATGCCTCGTGCCCTGTTCCCAGAAGCCTCCCCTCGCTCGGACCGTCACTGGTGGTCCCAAGGGCCCGACGCGTTTTAATCTCGCTGGGGTCACCAATGAGACCTTATTGTAAAGTGTTACAGATCAATTAGATCTAAAGTGATTCGTGAACAAATGATTCTGTGGTTCTTTTTAATCAGACTAAAAGAATCAAGCACTAAAAGAATCATGAATGAACTAAAAGAATCATGAATGAATGCCCATTCCTGCCCAAAATGTGGAGGAAAATAATACCAAAATCTCTCGAATATTTGATTGCCACACAAAAAAGCTGTCAGTGAAAAACAGCGCAGTAGAAGTCTGCAATCACACACTTTGATTCGTTGTTTACAGGCTGTGAAGAGCCAAAGCAACACACCTGCATTCATTCACAGATAGAGCAGCTCTGCTGAGTCTTAATTAACGGTAGACTCGTCAGGAGATGATGTGGGAGGACAGAGAGGAGCCAGAGAAGGAGCATGTGTTTTTCCTCAAGATGACATGCTGTTGAAATAAAAAGTGAAAAGGAGCAGACATACAGCTGACTCAGTCAGGCAACACACAACATGTGCACCAGCGTTTTCCTGTTTACTGTTCACGCACGCTCTGATTCGGGTGTTTACGAGGGCCACCAAACCCACGGTAGATATTCCTCAGCATTCCTCCAGTTTCAGGAATCTGTCACAGAGACAGAAAACTCTGTCCTGAGACGCATCAAACAGACTCACGTCAACAC
The DNA here is from genome assembly GCA_037101425.1 of Elopichthys bambusa. Lineage (NCBI taxonomy): Eukaryota > Metazoa > Chordata > Actinopteri > Cypriniformes > Xenocyprididae > Elopichthys > Elopichthys bambusa. The sequence goes on along the minus strand of CM074446.1, from coordinate 30,342,748 downwards.
ACTAACCTCACAGCAAAGACAGAGTTGTAGAAACGACATCTTTCACCAGCCATCAGAGCAAAATCAGTGTTCAAAACAGACCGTGAAACCTTAATAACACTTCTTGCGGATTAAACGTCCCTTAAGGTGTATGATGTAAAGCACACTGCCTAAAAACCTCCTAAAACACGTTAAAATAACCGTAACTCACAGCCTCACATGGACTATTGCTATAATAATACAAGAACCATACAATTATGATAAAAAATGTTTAGTAAACAAACTTTCCACAGCCTTTTGCAACATGTTGCTTAAATGGGCATCCAATGAGTCTAAGTGTTTTGTTACTTGTAACTTGTTTTGACTTTGATCGAATCTTCTGTGTTATGGAATATCCTCAAGGAGAACCCTCTTTTTTGATAGACGACGGGTTTTGGCAGAAATCCTCAAATGCATAGTAAAGAAGAGGCTTGAATATAGTATGGGCCAAAATGTTATATAAAGGAACCTTTTCAAATGATGGTAAGAGTTTATCCATAATGATTTGCAATTTCTCCTCATAATCTTTCAATCAAAATATTCACATAAATCTAACCTTTAATTAAAACATTTTTTTCCGAAAAATGTTTTCCACAATTATTTGCACCCCTACAAATTCTAATGAGTAAAAAAATCTAACTGAAGTATATTCCCATGTGTATGATATATTATGTTTTTAAGTTCACTTTAGTGATCAGGAACACTTAAAGGTGCAGTAAGTGATTTCTGAGAAACGCTGTTAAAAGTGGATCGAACACCAATATACACTTGTAGCCAATCAGCAGTAAGGGGTGTATACACTCATGAGGGGGGAGGTTCCTGTGGTGCATAGCATGTTCATAAATTTGGGGGCGGAGCTATTAAGATGGTTGTGATCCTTTTAGGTAGGGGCGTGTTTGTTTTGTTGATTTTAAATATCAACAGCCTTTCTCTGAAAACGCTTACTGCACCTTCAAGTAATAAGGCATGACTTCCTGTTTCACTGAGCTTTAAATATGAAGTGACACACAGGCAAAATTCCTATAATCATCCATCACTATGAGAAAGACCTGAGAATACAGTAATGATGTGTGACAGAAGGTTGCTGAGCTGCACTAATCGGTTTGCTTTTCCACTGCAGTTTAGTACCGCTTCAAAGTGGGTGGGATTATAGACTGATCGTTATAGTTGCACCGTCACCTCGTGTACGGACCACGATACAGCCATTTCTTGTTTCAAGTTGCATGTGACGGTCGTTTTAAGCAAGTCCTTTAAAAATACCATGGTGGCTGTTACTGACTATTTAAATCTAGTGGGTTTGGTGTCTTGTGTTGCAAATCCAATGACGCCGGTAGTGATGATTCTCTCTGACCAATCAGTGATCTGCAGTGTTTACACATCACATTTTAGTATTGTTACGGTTCGCTTGGTACCTCAACCGAGAGGATACTACAAAGAAATACTAGGTACTGTACACAGTGGAAAAACCCCAAAAGTGAGCTGTACCGAGTCGTAGCATGCAGTGGAAAAGGTAATTGTTAGAATACTCATTTCCACTATCTGGGCAATAATTAGGAAGTTTAAATCAACTGGAGATGGTAACAATCAACCTGGAAGAGGATGTGTGTCTATACTGGCCCCACATACACCGAGGAGGATGGTTTGAGTCACCAAACAAACCATAAGGATCAAAAGTTGGAGAACTGCAGATGGTAGTTGGGTCTTGGGATCAGAAATTCTCCAAAACTATGATCAGACCTCACCTATATAACCACAACCTGTTTGGGAAAGTTGCAAGCCTTTGGTGACATCAAACAGCATCTCTCGCACCTACAGTTTGCCAGACGTTACTAGAACTTGAAGTGGGACTGGGTTTAATGGTCAGATGAGACCCAAAAAAAAGGCTTTTTGGAAAAACATCAGAGGTAGATTTGCCGTAGTAGACAGAAAAAAAGAAAGAAAAAAAAAACATGTAGAAAAGTATCTCATCCCCACTGTGAAGTATAGTGGTGGACTGTAAATGCCGCAGGGCTACATTTCTTCCAAAGACCCTGGACAACTTGTTAGGATACACAGAATCATAAACTAAAGTACCAGCAGATATTAAATCATCACCTGACTGACCTTGTCAGGAAGCTTAAACTGGGCCATGGTTGGATCTTCCAGCATGACAATGATCCAAAGCACATCTCAGAATAAACAACAGAATAGTTCACAGACCAATGGACATAGCAGATCCCGAAACAAAGCCCATCAAAAACCTGTGGGATGAGCTGAAGAAAAGAGTCTCTGAATCTGAAGGATCTGGAGAGAATGGTTTTAGATGTCTTGCTATATGTTCATCAACCTTATTATGCATTATAGGAGAAGATCCAGAGCTGTTATCTTGGCAAAGGGAGGTTGAACAAACATTTAACCCAAATATGTTCAATGTATTTTTGGATAATCCAATAAAATACCTAAAAATGACACGGGTACTTCACCTCATTTCATTGTTTTCTTGCCTTTTGTGCTTTTGATGGACTCAAATAAAGGCAGTGTTTCCCATACATTAACTAGACTGTGGCGGCCCGCCACATTCTCAAAATTTAACGAAAATTAGGCCTGTGCGATATTTAAATAACCGATTGATACAGCAAAATGGAGCAAAAGAAATAGACTAGCACCAATTAAATTTTCGTGCGACTATATTCAAAGTCATCTGAAGCCATTGCATAGCTTCATGTGAGGGACAGAAGAATATGTACATCGTTAAATTTAAGTTTCCTCCGCTGCAGCTGTCAATCATTCTCTGTTCAGCACTCAAACTGCGCGTCGCGTTCGGTAACGACAGTCACCACGGTAAAACTCTACAATATGATATATTCCCATTATAATACTTGACGTGTAGATAAAGGGCTGTGGATTTGCATAAAACGACTTTATCTTGCTGGAGTTTATTGCGGTTTCTGAATGATGTCGTCATGTGTCTGTTAGATCACACAACACAAGGATTGTGAATTGGCGTCACACGCACAATAACTGGAATTTAAAAGTGAGAAGAAACATGTGATTAATAAACTGTTGCAGATATACACAGGGATTCTCTTTGTGCCGCAAACTTTTCAATGCACAGCGCAACTGCGCGCTGTGACTCCATATTGCTTTAAGCACATCATTCTGCACCCGGGATGCGCATAAGCGGTTTGTGCTGCTGTTCTGAAGCGTTTCATCGTTTTGAAAGATTATTAATAGCCTATTTTGTTCTGTCGTATCTGTCCTATCTTGTTGCCCCATTAAAAAGCTGCACAATACATTTAAAATAAACGTCTTTTAATCTTAGATTATTATAAATACACATAATTATTTACATTCATTTATAAATATAAAGTTTTTTCATATCATAAGAATACAAATAGTCATTTTAAACTTTTTATTTATAAAAATTACTGTGCAAAGTGTTTTTCAAGAATTAGGCTAGCATACTTTTTGCTGCTGAGTTATACAGTTACCTAGATTTTATTTATTTTTTTGGTCAGCTTATGATTATATATTTTTATTCATTCGTTGTTTTCTCTATAATGAAGTAGTGTGTTTAGTGCATTCTGGATTGTGTTTAACAAATCAGAGTGACCATTAGTTCGACAAATACAGATGTATAGATACAGGCCCCCACTAATTATTCTAGAAATAAATTATTTCAACAAAGGTAACCTCTTTTGCTACATATTTTTAATGGTTTAAATGTATAATCTACATGTTTGACCACTTATGAATGATCATTTAGCCTACTTTATGTTGTGTACGTGACTAATGTGCCCTACCATCACCAATAAATAAGTTAGATCAAATTTCTTCATTGATCTAGTCACTTAAATTTTTGCTTTCAGAATGCACCAGATTTATGCATTTAAATTTAAAATGTACAAAATCCTGTGGGAAACACTGAAAGGTTCATATTATTCATAGCAAATATAAATCTGACATCAATGCTTCACATTATAAACGCCACAGCTCTCTAGCGGTTAAAACATTTCTATGGTCAGACAATATATAATGTGACCCAATCCTGTCTAAAACCAGTCCCTCCAGAACACAGTCATTGTGCTTTAGTATTATAGTTCATTTGTGGTTCAGAGTGTAACCATAAATGACCCACAACCTTGAAAAAACATAATCTAAAGTCAGATAGCAGCCAAGACTGGGAACAATTACTGGAAACATCAAGAGCAGCTAATTAAATGAAACCTGCTCCAGGCGACAGGAGAGAGAAAGGGGCAAAATGGGTTTCTTTCTACCTCTATTCCTGTTTTTCTTCTATATTTTTGCCGTTTCAAAACTGTGTTTGCTCCATGTGGCTGATGTGACGTCCTTCTTCATGAAAAACACACTGCTGTATTTTCAAACGCACACATAGTTTATAACATAACACATTTTAGTAAAAATATACGTAGGTAAATTTTGCTTCTTCTTTTTGTTGTGTTATTATATTGGTTCCTATTGTTCATTCCTTGATTATTTTTAATGAGACTTAACTGTTTTAATCCTTACATAACATAATCTTGGCATCAATGGCTGTGCGGTTGATTGATATAAATTAACCACCAATTAAAATGAGCCATTTCTGAGCAAATATTGAGATTTATCGAAAAAACCTGACAAATACGAAGCTATGATCGTTTAGCAATGTCACCCGGCACTATACACACCCAAACACACATATAAATCTGCTTAAGGGTTCAGAGAGCTGTTTTTCTTTTAGAAAATATTTTGCATATTTGTTTTCCTCAGCTATATATATCAAGTCTACTGCTGAAACACACACACACACATATGGCAGTAATCATGAGTAAGGGAGTGTATGTGTCTGAATGAATCAGATCAAGCTGTTATTTGGAGACAGGAACAAACCAAAAAAACCAACCGAATCCCTTCAGTCCAAAATTACTCATAATAAAAACAATCTGCACAGCGACGATGTCGATGAGCGATCACAAAGACAACAGCACACCTGCCAACAACGTCCGGTTTGGACAGAGAATCTGAAGAATAGAGAAGTGAACTTTGAAGAACTGTTGACTTTATTTGAGCTCTCCGAAACGAAACAAGGGATGAAGAACCTCTTAACACCATTGCCTTTTTTCCTATCACATATTTTAGTAATCATCATAAATTAGGTATCATTGAAAAATTCAAAATTCATACTGTGAAAAACTTCAGACATTGCGTCAACATGGAAATGGTACTTTAACCCTCTGATGCTCTTCACGTGGCGGGGTAAAAAATAAAATAAAATTATTTCAATGAAATAAATGTACTATATTTTAGTTCAAGTTAGTACTAAGTTATATTTGTGGAATAGTTATGATCCATTTATTACCTGTTAATCACGTTTTGAGCATAGACCTGAAAATGAAATTTCCAATCGTAAATTCAGTTTGGTCTCTTTTTTAAAGAAGATACTTGGCAGATTATTGCTGAAGTGAAAAATGCGCTGATAGTTACAGAAATTTAAAAAAAAAAAAAAAAAAAAAATGCATAAAGATACTATTTTTAAATTAGTATTTATATGAAATATATATTTTCCAAAACACTTTTTACTCTAAAACTGTGAGAAAATCAGACAACCCAACCTTTTTTTTACGCCAAGGCCCTTCCTCTCCGAATCAATACTGCTACTTTTTATTCACAAAAACATTTGTATTACTTTTCAACCCCATGTTATTATTTCTTTAAAGACGAAACTCAAGACAGATTTAAACCTTCAAAATTCTTTTTTGCAAACATACTTTTCAGACATTCTTTACAACTTAAAAGTACTTGCTTTGCTCAGTAATACAAACAAATAAGCACAAGTCAACCTGCCATACCAAACAATTTAAATACTATGCGGATCCATTCAAAGTGATTAAACACATATAACACCACTGATCCTCTCAAACTTCTCCAAAACACGCTTGTTCGGCGAGCATCCGTTATAAAACACTCACAGTACATTCATTTTGACAGCTACGCAAATATATTGAATTGTGTTCATGCAGAAATACGATGTTATAGCGAGTCGAGTAGTGAGTCGCAAATGTGCGGTTTGTTTGCGCACATGCCTTGTGTACAACACCGTAATCTTCTTTACCTTCATTACAATCGTCATCCATCAAAACCTTTTTAGCGACATTTGTTTTATTTTTCCAACTGAGAGAGTTAGTTTGCGTTTTGAGCCACCGTTCAGTCTGTATTTCACAGCAGCGCGATGAGAAACGGCCTGGGCTGATCCGAAACAATCACAGAATACGTACGAGAGGGATGGTGCCTTGTTTTAAATGTACTTTTTAATTAATTTAATTTATCTTTTTTAATGTAACGTATTAATAATAATCTAAACAACTGTGTTCCAAATTTGAGATTGATCTCTCAAAAAATTAGCTTTCAGTAAGATTTTGTTTGGGCGCAGTACCTAACGTTTCCACTAGATGAAATTCGCTTCCCATTCTTTTCCAAAGTGGTCATTTTTGACCACGAACAATACAAGTGTGACCACAACGTTAAAAAAATTTCGGTTTAAAATGGACAAACAGCACCAGAGGTTTAAAACCTTTAAGCGACCTTTAAGCGAACTCCTCCCCCTAGTGGACGGTGTTTCATATCACAAAATTAATTTTGACTATTTTTTAATTAAAACATTTTCTAATCTTGAGAAAACGCATATCGTTGGAAAGGTCTGAGACTCAAGGCAACTGTTTTGTGATAGAAGTGATATTGTGACAGAAATTTCTTAATTTGTTACAGGAGAAAGCATACAAAATTGGGTGTCTACTTACGCTAAATGCAAATAACGTCTCTTGCTGGCAAATGCTATTTACATTAGCTCCGCCCACCAATGTCTGGTTGGGCCACTCAAGTTTTAAAAAAGACTCAGAGAATTCAACATCTCCAGTGGCGCAGCAGTAGAGTAAGGTTCGCAGACCTAGCTTCTAACGCGATCGACGCGGGTTCAAATCCGCCTTTTGCCGAGCTCGCATTTATTTTCAATAAAAATGAAAATAATGTTCTAAAAGTGGAAATAAACTGCGAACGAGTGTTTAATAATATTAAGTGTTTATTGGGTAGGGTTAGGGGAAGGTGTAGAGGGGGTTTTTATTCTCCCAATAAGGCAGCATCCATTTAATAATGCAAATAGTATCTGCCAATATAAAGTATAGAGAGCATCTAATTACTATTTACTCTTATTGCAAAGAACTGATATTTTTACATAGTGTAAATAGAATCTATCGCTATTTTCACCTAGTGTTGATAGTATATATATATATAAGAAAATGCTGCTACTGTCACTTAGTGTAAATAGCATCTATCGCTAAGAAAATATGCTATTTTTACTTAGTGTAAATAGCATCTAATTGCTACACAGTGTAAATAGCATGTATCGCTTGCACCGCTGCCTGAAAAAAAAAAAAAAAATCAATGGCACGTGGGTGTCACCCGATGGCTATTTTTGGTATTACGTCACCTAAAAAAATTTGTGATATCAACTTGAAATTTGAAACACAACTTGGTCAGACATATGGCTTTGTTTTTATAGCAATTATACATTTTTATAGCAAAATGTATATTTTAGGTAAAATTAAATAAAAATATATATTATTACCATACATTTGTTTTACATTAAACTTAAACTTCTATGACTTTTCACTTACATTTTTGGAGTGTTTCACTTCTGCAGACCGTCTTCATTAAAAAGCATTCCAAAGCATTCATGAATCACAACCATTTAAGTTTGGATAGTGCATTTTCACCACTTCTTTTTGTGAAATATTCTGCTTTTAAACAGCTTGTGTATCTTTCCTTTCAATAAAACGGCACTTGCTTTGAAGTGTTCTTAACTAATGCAACGACACTTGTGACAGAAGTGTTTTTGGTTCAAATACTGTCGGATGTCATGCTCTGCTTTCAGATGTTTTAAAGACTCAGTTTTACAGCGTAAACAGACGATTGAGCAACTCTGAACTTCTGAGAAGCCCAACAAACCTGGAAGCCACTCAAGACCTCCCTCAAGTCAAAACAGAGAGATGAAAGCCGTCTATACATTGCTTTGCCTTATATAGAGCAGAATGCTGCTCCTGCCATGGGCTGATGGGATGTACTGTTTATATACATACATAAGGTGTATTTGAAGCTGTTTCTGAGTTCTGCTGAAGCAGATGAGAGACAGATAGATAATGAAGGCCCACAGGTTCACCAACACACATACTTCACTCATCACATCACATTATTCACTCGGAGAGACCAGCTGTTTCTGAGCCGCTGATTTCTGTCAATACTCCATCAACCACAATCTTCTGTCTCTCAAGTGTTTCTGTGAGCTGCAAAGCCAAATTTGAGTACATGCTTTGAAAAAATTGACAGTATTTAAATTTCTAGGTGGATTATCCAACAGCATCTCAGTCCAAATGTAGGAATTAATCATTTATTCACCTTCATATTGTTTAAAACGTGTTTTTAGTCAGATATATCTAGCAGTTCTTTTTTTTTTTTTTTACACACCAAAAGTGAATAGTAACCAACACTTGATCACGTGACTTGTGCACTTTATTCCCAATCTTCTTTGTGTGAGAAGCTGACCAACTGAAAATCATAATAAAGGTGAGAATTGACGAGTGATATGCTTCAGCTATTTTTTTTTTTATTTATTTTTTTTTTATTCTTCTTCTTTTTTTGTTCTACAGCAGGGTTTCCAAAAACTAATTAACTAAATCAAAAAAAAAAAAAAAAAAAATTAAAATGTAAGTAAATATTTGTTAATAAACACTTTAAAAATACATCACGTGACGATTAACTGCCGCGAATGCGTCGTTCAATAATTAAAATATTAACTTAAAATTTTCAGGGCGTATTTCAAGTAAATATTTTAAGTCGAAGGGTTTAGGAGTTTTAAAAATATATATATATATTATTAAAAATTATAATTCACGCACTTCAATTACAGCGGCGTGACGTCACGTGAAGCCGCAACAGGTTAACGGCGTCGACGTTGTTTAACGGACTCACCTGATATGTGGCAAACGTTTTGGTAATCGTCGCAGCAGTCGCCGCTCCTCCTGCAGTACGTGTCGCAGTAACACACGGTTCTCCTCGCGCTCCTCTCCACGCACTCGTTATTCCGTCCCGGGCAGCATCTCTGCGTCGGTCTGTCCGCGCATCCCGCCTCACACACTCCGGACACACACATCACAAGCACAAACACCGCACAAACACGAGCTCCCATCATTATCATCATCGTAAAACCTAGTCAAAGTTCGCTCGAATACAAAAGATGCCGCTTAAAAGAACTTTCTCAGCACTTTCAGAAGCACCGAATGAGTCCAGTCAGGAGCATCGCTGAAGTTCATCTGTAGGTGCGCGCGCTGGGTGACGCTGGCTGACTGAAGCGCGTCTCACACAGCGCCGCCTGCAGGGCGCGCACGCAATGACACCTGTCAATATGGTGTCTAAACCCATACTAGATTATCAAAAAAAATGTCAAATGTTGGATTAGAAATATAAATTCACTTCTGGGTATTTTTTGCACACATAAATCCTAAATATCTAGGGCATATTTGTTACCTTTAGATGGCATTTTGCCCCAAAGCCCTGACTGATTTGTGACTCTGGTTCTGAAGACCCTGCAAAACTGCACATTTTGGATGTTTCTCTCATCTAAATCTCCTAATTCAACTCATTGCTCAAGTCTGCATGATCTGAACTGAGTGTCAGACATTTCAAATGCCCCTGATCTGAGATCAGCACTCTGAGCTGTTATTACGCAACATCTGTTTGTTTCCTCACCTCGTGATGGACGTGATAATCATATGATTGTGGTGGGATTATTATAAAATACCCCCCACAGAGAGCGAGAATAAGCTGATATGAGCTGCTAATTCATGTAACGGAGTCAGTTTGTCTGACAGATATTCATAACAAAGAGGGAAAAACATGACAAATATCTGTCAGAACACGTAATAGAAAACAGATTCAGAACAGAACATTTTTATGTGCTAATCTGCACATAAGAGTTCAAACAGAGTACAAATATGAGTAACAAATAATATTAGAACAACAAAGAGTAAAATAACAATAGTACAACAAGTAAAAACAGCTGAAATTAAGAAAGAAGCAAACAAAAATTACATTTTAAAAAAATATAAGAAATTAAAAAAATCTGCCAAATGGGGTCAGAAAAATAAACATGCTTTCCCTTTGAGTTAAGATTGTTTTTCTGACGCCATTGGCAGATATTATTCTCATTTTAAGCACAAACTCACTTCATTTTGATACATTTCTCAGAAAACAAATCAGTCATTTTGCTTATAAATGCATCTTGATTTAAGAATGTTTAGATATTTGTGCTGGAAAACAAGACAAAAGTACTGAGGAAGAAGTACTGAGACGGGTCTCTCTCTCTCTCTAGAGCCTGAATGCGATTACTCGCGCATCAGAGCTCGTGTATGTATGTGTTCGGTCGTTTTCAGGACGACACCGTAAAACATCTGCTGGTGGGAGTTTTCCTGTGACGACAGCAGTACGGCAGCGTTCAGAGGACAAACAAAAGACAGATACGAGACCATCGGTGTTCTCAGGGTGTCACAGATCAATGAAGCCTGCTGGAAAATCACATGTGGTCAAACTTGTTATGTGTCGGTCATTTTTTACTTTGAGATCTTGAGACTGAACAAGATGGATTTGATAAAAAAAAGAAAAAGAGGGGGAGAGAAAGGGATTCCTTTCCATGTATCTAACAAAGAGCTATTGTAGCGGGACATAAAGAGACGAGGAATCTCTCAACAGTGTGTGTGAGAGACAGACAGGAGACGGAGACTCAAAACAATCCTTCATTCTGCCACAGAGAATCTGCCCATTACAGGACTATTGTTATTCATGTCTCATTTCGAAGGCTGCGTCCTCCGGAGGTCACATTTGTCGGCCGCATACCAGGGCTGTCAGCTTAGAGTGAGAAGTTATGGATGGGTGTGGGATTCAGTTCATTCTGATTTAATATCGATTCATCTGGCCAAATATCACATAGGCCTACAAACAAATCTCTCTCAAATAATGCTGTAAACATACAGGGAAACCTGTCAGCTGCTAGTCGATGAGTTGAATCAACTCCACAGCAGCTGCATTAATTTATCCACTAACCATTCAGAAACGTTGTAACTTCTTCCTGAGTCTCTCCATCAGTGTCCGACTCCGGTTTGAGCAATGTAAGGCTGAAAACGTTCGTCATTTTGGCTGCGTGAGATTCTCCAGCTTTGTTGTTGTTGAGCAACCGAAGCGCGAGCTGGTAAAGCTCCGCCCTCTTTTGGAAAGGGGGCCGGGAGCAGCAGCTCATTTGCATTTAAAGGGACACACACAAAAACAGCATGTTTGACCCAAATAGGGGCACATTTGACAAGCTATAATAAATGATCTGTGGGGTATTTTGAGCTGAAACTTCACAGACACATTCTGGGGACACCAGAGACTTATATTACAGCTTGTGAAAAGGGTCATTATAGGTCCCCTTTAAAATTAACAACTCATTCTTATACACTTAATATAATGCGTTTTTTTTTTTATAATAATGTTATAATATTTTTAATGATATATCCAAGTAAATGTAATATAATGCATATATTTAGCAAACTGGTGCTCTCTAGAGCTCAATTTTCAAGCTAACTAACATGCTATATAGTCATTGAATGGCTTCACGTATTGTTCACAAGCTGTTTTATTCATGTATTCTGTACCGTATCTTTCAACATACCTTCTGATGTTCATTCATGTTTATTAGGTGATATAACTAGTAATAGAGAGAAACACAGATCGGTTCACGTTCCACTTGTTCCAAAGAGCGCCAAAATGGTATTTATTGTTTGAATTTTGTTATGAAATTGAAAGCTGACACTTTGTTTCAGTGGTTTTTACAACCAGAAGTTGTGGCATCATCGATTCTTACTGTGAGTAAAAACACGCTGACTTTTCCAAGAATGTCTGGAGCGGTCGAATGTGGCATCTACATATACATATCTATGGTCAGACCACCACTAAAAGTGTCCAAATTTCATAATTAGGAGCAAAGCACCAAAAGTGCGATGGCACCTATTGTATTCATTGGTGTTCTTCTTCTTCTTCCACTCTGAAAGTCTATGGCAGCCCATAAAACCGCTTGCGGAAAAGTTATGAAATTGGGCACACTGATAGAGGACAGTCCCAACATTAACTACAGCAAATTTGGTGTGTCCAGAACAAACTCTCTAGCACCACCACTTGTCCAAAATACTTTTGAACCATAACAAAATTCAATTTTTCCCGCCAAAAAAACTTTTTCGAACTCCTCCAAGACAGATCATCTTCAGACTATAAACCCAACTGTTCTCGAATAACACACAAACAAATTCGAAGAAGAGCATGCCAAATTGGAAACAAAGCTACATCTCAGCATGACCTGAGGCTACATGCTGCGTTTTGGCACAGCGCCACCTACTGGTCTGGAGATGGCAAAAATGGATATTTTTGCTTATAACTTCTGAACAGTTTGGCCAGAAATTCTTGTTAGATTCAGAGCAGCATGCCAAGTTGAATGATATTTTCCATTTTGCATAATGCTGTATTTTCTGAATGCATTAGCGTATCATTACTAACCTCGGACCCTGAGAAGTTTCAAGACAGTGCCACCTAGTGGTGAAATCAAATATCCATATGCTCATAACATCCCCTTTTCATTGGAATCATCTCCTGAATCCTTGCTGAGTCCAACGATACATAACATGCTAGGTTTTGCCTTATGGTTTGTGCAACGTCGCGATTTAGCGTAAAAACAACGTTCGCGAATATCTTCAAAATCGTTAGTCTGATCGAGACGAAACTACCGTAGGAAATTCGGAAACAGGTCATTGGCTAAATGTTACAGCCCAAATGCCAAAAAAATGCAAACAAAGTTGTGCATGGGTCATTTTTTTATGTACTCATATAAACTCACATGTCTATAACTCCTAAACGAAATGAGTTATTCTTTTTTATGGGTCCTCTGCTATATTTTACTGATGATTTTACTTCTCGCTTGCTTCTTTGTGCTTGGCCCCTTAATACCTGCTTGCAGCTTTATTTTTCCTATGTATCATTCATAGGGCTGCCATAGACTACCATTCGGGAAGAAGAAAACCAGCAGATACAAAAATGTCACAGACAGCTGATTTACCTGTGAAAATAAAATAATTTTATTAGCACATTAGCATTTAGTATTAAGGAGCCTTCACTTCAGATCTACAAAGAAAAAAAGGCAAGAAAACATGGCACAAACAATCTCACTGAATATATTGCTAAAGGGCCTGAAGCATGTGCTGTGTTCACGCCATGTCATAATTACTATAGTCTCGAGATGACACATGAGCTGTTCACATGCTCCTAAATTAATCTGCAGCTGTCACATGGTACAAGTAGGAGCTCTCAGAAAATTCCCATCTTACAAGCTGTAATTATGAGCTCTATGAGGACGGGAGTTGAAATCTTGTAATTACGGTAATTACAACATGGTGTGAACGCACCTATGAGATCCGTCCAGGCACAGTCCACATCTTTCTGCCCTCTAGCGGTCAACAGCAGCACTGCACACTCAATTATCATCAGTAACAATACAGTATGGGACATTATTTCACCTCCTACACGAGAGAACAGACAGATACTGACACACACAGAGCTGGAGATTCATGCTGGGTTTACACAGAAAACATCACACTGGAAATAACGCATATTCAGATCCGCTCAGTGCTGAAACTGCTCTGTAATAAATCACATTTACAGTACATGTGTGTGGATAATGACAGCAGCCACATTCACTCAATCCTTATTCTTCCAGTTATATCTAATACATCTGATATTGCACATGGACAGATACAGCAGGTCTGAGATCAGCGCATGGATGCTTCAAAACCGACAAAAGTCAGAAAAATAATAATTAAGAGTTTAATGGTTAAAGGCACATGTGCAACACAACATGGAAATAAATATAAAACACACTCAAATCAATTAATAAAAAATGGTTTTACAAACGTAAAAATATTTTAAAACACTTTAAGTAGAAGCATAAAAAATTAATCATTTTTTAAAAAATAAAAATCAGTATTATGGAATGATCTGTAGTTAAATTTCTCTTTAAATGTAAATATACCTATAAATATTCATGTATGTAAATATTTCCGCTTACTCTTCAAGGTTTTCTCTGGTTAAAACATTCACAGTAACATTAAATATATTTAGATTATTTCTCTGACTCGAGTGTCATTGCTGTTTCTCATGTTTGTTTGGGGACAAACGTCTGTAAACGTAAGTGTGTGTTTGTTTTCTCTTTATAGGTGTGTTAAATCTAGAAGTTAAAGCATCTATTTATTAATAAACAAAATCTGTTAAATTTGTCAGTCGCATTGTTTAAAGCTAATGTGACTACCGCGTGAGAGGCGTTGGGCGTCTGTTTGAATTAAAACGATTTTTTTTATATATCATGTGCATGTTTCAAGGCAGAACTAATGGGAAGAAATGAAATCCAACAGAAATGACAGTGAACTGACGTCACTGAGGTTCATCAGGTATTCCTCACACAGTGATGGCGTCTCCTCTCTTCTTCTCTTTATTCTTTCAGTCTGTCTTCCAGACTTTGTTAAGGACCTTCACAACTTCCTCATAGATGATGAAGACGATGGCCACGTCCAAACACACTCTCCCCAGTCGAGGGACGGTGCCTTTGTAGAACCTGTACGAGACGTCGACAGACATTTAGTAACTGGAGCACAGATACACAGTGCCTCTGAGAATTAAAGTTAATATTTCAATAATTTAACGTTCTTCACAGTTCTCTGATGTCAGTTAATGGCCACTAACCCTAAACCTAACCAGCACACCAGTGTTATTTTAGTATTATTGATTAATATATTTTATTTCAGTTATTTTAAGTACCGTTTTTAGTTTTAGTTAGATAATAACCCTGCTGCACAAATCATTCTGCATTTGTACATTTTCATTAAGATATTATTTATTATGTTTATTAAGCTGTTTGTCTCATAGACTTTTGGTCACTCACACACACAGACACATAAACACACACACACACAGACAGACACACTTACACGCAGCACACACACTTACGCTGCTGGTCCTTCATGCCGCATGATCTTCATGGCACAATCCATCGTGTTTTTATACTTATGAGCTTCTAAACCCTAAAAAAAAAAAAAAAGAGAGAGAGAAATATACAGGTAAATAGTTCACTTTACATCAAATAATGTACACAGTGCTACAATTGCATATGATTTCAAACAGAAAATGATTGAAATTATAATTTTAAATAAATTAATTTATTGCACGTGATAGGGAAAATAAAATGGCTGGATTAGATATACATTGGCTCAATTATTGTCGTCATTGACTATAATGGGACTGATTTAGTTTGGTCATGTGGAAATGTGCTGCATGTGTTAGTTAGAGTCCCCTAAAACTAGCCAGTTACATGCATGTGCTGATAACCGGCCTGTGTACCTGCATCCTGGTCTTGATCACGTCAAGTGGCGTGTTTCCGAACACACTCGCCGCTCCTGCGATCGCACCGAACGCACCTGTGATGATGGGGTTTATGGATTTGTTGGGGTTATCACCTAGAAAACAAAAAACAAGCCATGTTACAAAGAATTCACTGAATTACTTCAACCAGCAGAGGGCAGCACTGTTCAGGACGCCACAGCGTGACACTGCTAAAAAAAAATGCACAAACACACACTCACCCTTGTACCAGTTCCTGAGAGAGGTCATGACAAAGAATCGGATCGCCTGATTGGATCCTTGTTTGAGGACAGTCGCTGTGAGACCTTGATACGTCCCTCTGATTCCTGAGAGACAGAGAGAGCGTTAGGAGCATTACTTACTAGCATGAGAGACACTATAAACACCTGATCATGTGCATGATGCTAGTATGGTGAGGTTTAAGTCACTTATTTGCAAATACGTGAATACTATATCAAATCACTGTGAATGCCATTTATCTTCAAGAGTGGCAAATCTGAGGTGAAAAATGTGAATTAAAAATAAATAAAACCTCCAGCATCCCCATGACACTATATAGGACATGTGGTTTGGAAAATGAAAATAAATAAATAAATAAATAAAATCGAATCTCCAGCATCCGTATGACCCTATAGGACAAATGGTTGATGGAATATACAAGAAAATAAAATAAAATACAAACGTGGCTTGGAAAATGGATGTAAAATAAAATAAAATAAAATAAAATAAATTACAAATGTGGCTTGGAAAATGGATGTAAAATAAAAAAAATAAAATAAAATAAATAAAGTAAAATAAAATACAAATGTGGCTTGGAAAATGGATGTAAAATTAAAAAAATAAAATAAAAAATAAGACCAAGTAGTTTGGAAAATAAAATAAAATAAAGTAAAATAGAATAGAATAGAATAAAATAAAATAAAATAATAAAATGCATCCCTATGACCCTACATAGACCAAGTAGTTTGGAAAATAAAATAAAATAAAATAAAATAAAATAAAATAAAATAAAATAAAATAAAATATAATAAAATAAATAATAAAATAAAATAAAATAATACAAATGTGGCTTGGAAAATGGATGTAAAATAAAATAAAATAAAAAAATAAAATAAAATAAAATACAAATGTGGCTTGGAAAATGGATGTAAAATAAAAAAATAAAGTAAAATAGAATAGAATAGAATAGAATAAAATAAAATAAAATAAAATAAAATGCATCCCTACATAGACCAAGTAGTTTGGAAAATAAAATAAAATAAAATAAAATAAAGTAAAATACAAATGTGGCTTGGAAAATGGATGGAAAATAAGATAAAATAAAATAAAACAAATGTGGTTTGGAAAAAAAAAAAAAATAATAAAAAAATACAAGTGTGGTTTGGAAAATGGATGGAATAAAATAAATGGATGAAATTAAATAAAATAGGATTAAAAAAAATAAATAAATAAAAAATAAAATATCCAGCATCCGTATGACCCTATAGGACAAATGGTTTGAAATATATGGAATAAATGGATGGGGGGAATATATATATATATATATATATCAAATAAAATGATGGTGTGAGGGTGCCTATAAGGACATGCTTCTTTGTCAAACTCTTGTCATGGGGAAAATTCAACAGAACAAGGATTAAGAATAGGAAGGTCACTGAGTTTTTCCCACAACTGTGAGGTGAAATAGTCAAAACAAAGCTTGTGTTCTTCACCTTGAGTTCTGATGATCTCTCGCACTCCGTGGAAAAACCCTCGGTATTTGGGATTAGCTGAGGACTGATCATGGATGAATTTCACCTGGAAATGTGAGAGATGAAGCATGTAAGATAAAACTACTTCAGCACGTAATATTCAACTTTAAACTAAATAACCTTTGACCTCACCTTTATCGTCTCCATGGGACAGACGATTAGAACGGCCTCCATCACTCCCGCGCCCAAACCGCACACTAAACCACGAGTGCTGTCCAGCTTCCCAAATTCATCTTTCATCTGGTTACTCAATATTTCAAACACACCGAACCTGCAGAGAAGACAGAGAAATTATATTCAATCTTATTCAATACATTGCATCATCATCATCATACACAGCTATGTTTAAATGAAGCAGAGAGAGAAGGTGATGCAAGAAAACAGAGAAGAAAGCAGAGCTGGAGGGCAGGAAATTAATCAGATGCTGAACCTCAAAAACCCTGTTAACATACAGGAAACACAAAACTGATGCATGCAGATACACTGAATAATAAGCTAGTTATTACAGCTAGAAATAAAATTAAAGCCAAAACCAATATATATATATATATATATATATATATATATATATACATATATACATATATTTTAAATATAGTACTCTTACTATTTCTGCAACAAAATAATAATAAAATAAAATGAAATAATACAAAATAAAAATAAAATAAAATGCATTTATATGAGCCTATATAGACCAAGTAGTTTGGAAAATTAAATTAAATTAAATTAAATTAAATTAAATTAAATTAAATTAAATTAAATTAAATTAAATTAAATTAAATTAAATTAAAATGCATCCCTATGACCCTACATAGACAAAATAGTTTGGAAAATAAAATAAAATAAATAATTAATTATAAAATAAATAATTATAACTTTAAAATATATTACATCCCTAAGACCCTACATAGACCAAGTAGTTTGATGGAAATGGAAAATAAAAGGAAATATAAAAGAAAAGAAACCAAAAAATAAAATAAAATAAAATGCATCACTATGACCCTATACCAAGTAGTTTAGAAAATAAAATAAAATCTTTATTTTATTTATTTTTTATTTTACTTTATTCTATTTTATTTTATTTTCCAAACTACTTGGTCTATGTAGGGTCATAGGGATGCATTTATTTTATTTTATTTTATTATTTTATTATTATTTATTATAAAATGCATCCCTATGACCCTACATAGACCAAGTAGTTTAGAAAATAAAATAAAATCTTTATTTTATTTATTTTTTATTTTACTTTATTCTATTTTATTTTATTTTCCAAACTACTTGGTCTATGTAGGGTCATAGGGATGCATTTATTTTATTTTATTTTATTATTTTATTATTATTTATTATAAAATGCATCCCTATGACCCTACATACACCAAGTAGTTTAGAAAATAAAATAAAATAATAAATAAAATAAAATAAAATAAAATAAAATAAAATAAAATAAAATAAAATAAAATAAAATGCATCCCTATGACCCTACATACACCAAGTAGTTTAGAAAATAAAATAAAATAATAAATAAAATAAAATAAAATAAAATAAAATGCATCCCTATGACCCTACATAGACCAAGTAGTTTGGAAAATAAAATAAAATAAAATAAAATAAAATAATAAAATAAAATGCATCCCTATGACCCTACATAGACCAAGTAGTTTGGAAAATAAAATAAAATATCTTGACCAGAAAAATGAAGACATGATTGTGTGAAGGTGCCTACAGAGACGAACTGCTTCTTTTTAAACTCTTGTCATGGGGTAAATTCAACAGAACAGGCTTTATGACACTACAATGATAGTAAGATAACACTGCTGATTAGCCACAAGTCACAACCCTCAGAATCAGATGTGTGGCATAATTTAAAGTGCACTTCCTCCTGAATCAGCAGTAAAGCATCACAGCGCCGGCAGGGCGGCCACAGGTGTCCATTAGCAGCAGGAAGCAGCAGTGTGCTTTTATTACCTGCTCCGTGTTTGTGTAGCCACGTTTATTTCTGCTGCTCAAGAGAGATACGACTGCAGGACGTCCAGCAGATTCGAGAGCTATATATAGCACTGAATCGAATGAACAGACGAGGTAAACACAAACTGTCTGTCATTCTACCTGAACGCTCGACTCGTCTGTACGGATAACGCTGGCATCATCCATTTACACACACCTGTTCTCTCTCTGTCTCCATATATATCAAATTCAATTGACTCAAATTCAATTTTAAAATCATCCATCCAGCAGTATTTTCAACATGACAGAATGCAACTCCCACTAACAAGACAGACACTGGCTGAAAACAGCAAACCAGGATACTACTACTATTTTGCCAACATATTTATATAGCAGAAATAGTAAGAGTACTATTTTTCAATAATTCACGCAATCTTCCAAGAAAAGCATACCAGAATCAGTACAGATCAATGCAAAAGTAATACAAATAAAATACAAAATAATAAAAATCATTTTTAAATAAAATAAAATAAATCAAATCTTGTTATTTTATCATTTAATTTCATTGAATAAAAAATTAAATAATAAATAAAATAAAATAAAATGCATCCCTATGACTCTACATAGACCAAGTAGTTTGAAAAATAAAATAAAATAGAATAAAATAAAATAAAATAAAATAAAATGCATCCCTATGACCCTACATAGACCAAGTAGTTTGGAAAATAAAATAAAATAAAATAAAATAGAATAAAATAGAATAGAATAAAATAAAATAAAATGCATCCCTATGACCCTACATAGACCAAGTAGTTTGGAAAATAAAATAAAATAAAATAAAATAAAATAAAATGCATCCCTATGACCCTACATAGACCAAGTAGTTTGGAAAATAAAATAAAATAAAATAAAATGCATCCCTATGACCCTACATAGACCAAGTAGTTTGGAAAATAAAATAAAATAAAATACAATAGAATAAAATAAAATAAAATGCATCCCTATGACCCTACATAGACCAAATAGTTTGGAAAATAAAATAAAATAAAATAAAATACAATAGAATAAAATAAAATAAAATAAAATGCATTCCTATGACCCTACATAGACCAAGTAGTTTGGAAAATAAAAAAAAAATAAAATAAAATAAAATAAAATGCATCCCTATGACCCTACATAGACCAAGTAGTTTGGAAAATAAAATAAAATAAAATAAAATACAATAGAATAGAATAAAATAAAATAAAATAAAATGCATTCCTATGACCCTACATAGACCAAGTAGTTTGGAAAATAAAATAAAATAAAATAAAATAAAATGCATCCCTATGACCCTACATAGACCAAGTAGTTTGGAAAATAAAATAAAATAAAATACAATAGAATAAAATAAAATAAAATAAAATGCATTCATATGACCCTACATAGACCAAGTAGTTTGGAAAATAAAATAAAATAAAATAAAATGCATCCCTATGACCCTACATAGACCAAGTAGTTTGGAAAATAAAATAAAATAAAATAAAATAAAATGCATCCCTATGACCCTACATAGACCAAATAGTTTGGAAAATAAAATAAAATAAAATGCATCCCTATGACCCTACATAGACCAAGTAGTTTGGAAAATAAAATAAAATAAAATGCATCCCTATGACCCTACATAGACCAAATAGTTTGGAAAATAAAATAAAATAAAATACAATAGAATAAAATAAAATAAAATAAAATAAAATGCATTCCTATGACCCTACATAGACCAAGTAGTTTGGAAAATAAAATAAAATAAAATAAAATGCATCCCTATGACCCTACATAGACCAAGTAGTTTGGAAAATAAAATAAAATAAAATAAAATAAAATAAAATAAAATAAAATAAAATAAAATAAAATAAAATAAAATAAAATAAAATAAAATAAAATAAAATGCATCCCTATGACCCTACATACACCAAGTAGTTTGGAAAATAAAATAAAATAAAATGCATCCCTATGACCCTACATAGACCAAGTAGTTTGGAAAAAAAAAAATAAAATAAAATAAAATAAAATAAATTAAAGGATAAACAGCATACTAGGAAACTACTACTATTTCTGCAATATCTATATATGGCAGAAATAGTATGAGTAGTACACTAGTGTGCTGTTCTGAATTCAGCCACTAGCTCTCACTAGTTCTCAGCATGCATTCTATACTGCGTACTATTTTTTAAATAATCTTAAACAGCATATAGTGGCCATCAATAAACATTCCGGACAGTAGTATGCTGAATACTGATTACTATTTTTAAAAATAGTACACAAAAAAGTATGCAGTATACAACAATGCACAGATAAATCATTTATAATAAACACTACAATATTGCATAAAAAATAAGAATAGTCAAGACATTTGTGCAAAAATAATGAACGGCTGATATGATTTCCGGTTCGTCACGCTGCAAATGGAGGGTCAAGCTGAGTGTGTTGCATCATGGGATACAGTCTCCCACACATTTTGTAGCACTAATGCAAAAAAATAAATAAAAAAATGCAATCAGGTTCTGCTGAAACCAACTTAAATATTCAGCGCTTGCTTGAAGCCAATCTGGGAACTAGTTGTTCAGGTGACCCACCGACAAGTTGATGTTGAGATTATGTACGTTAGAAGAGCCTGTGTAAACCGGTAAAATCTGTCACATGAGCCGAGCCGAAGCGCGTTCACGATTCAGTCCCTGATCGATGGTTTGGGAGTGGCGCTCTGGATGACACAGCACGGAGGTCATAAATGTAATCTGGGCTGGATCCAGCAGTCAGTTTCAGACGTTCATTAGTGGGGCGAACACAAGGTCACCCGCACAAAACCAGTCCAATCAGCTAATGAAAAGAGGGGGAAGGAAGAGGAGGAGGAGAAAGACAGCAGCGGAGGAGAGGATAATCAATCTGAGTGTTGCAGCGCTAGATGAAGGGACAGTTTGTACAGTGACACAGACGCCTCTAAACCACTGCGAATCCTGAACCGGTCTGGACTGGATCAAACACTGAAAGCATATCATGAGCAGGAGCTGTCAGATGCCAAAAAGCAGCATCGCAGAAATCTTGTGCAATATTCTTTTCACATGATGCTTATTTCCCCCGTTCCTGAACATTCATGAACAATATGATGCATCAGTTGCAGCAGGTTTGATGTCAATAAAACATTATTGTTCTTGCGTCTCTCGTGATCAGTTATGATTGACTGATTCAGCAGCACTGAATTACAATTAAAATGTCAGTTTGTTTCTCACATAAAGCTATCATATGATTTCAGAGACTTAGAATACGAGTTATTAACTATTGAATTTAACTAAAATAAAGGTTAACTGAATAAAAATATAAAAAACTTATTTTATTCCAGTTAGATGCAAAGGCAACATTTCTCACTGCTTGACAAAAATTTATAAAAACTATATAGAAATATTGAAAATAATTATTATTGATAAATTGATATATTATATATTCAGTATATTAATGAACTAAAACAAAAATATATAAAAACTATAGACATATTTAAAAAAAAAAAATTATAAAAACGATAAAAGCACATAACAAAATTCCTAAAACTTTAAATGAAATAAAAAAGATAAAATAAAAAATATGAATAAAAACTATGAGTATATTAATAAACTAACACAAAAAAAAGAAAACTATATACATATTTTTAAAAATGAATAAAAATTACAAAAACACAAAAAAATAAAAAACATTTTTTTTTTAACCTGAAACCAAAATTAAAAAAGCAAATATAAAAATAAAAATGAATTCAAAATATTACTAAAAACTATGAGTATATTAATAAACTAATACACAAATGAAAACTATACAGAAAAAATAAAAAATAAAAATGACAAAAACACAAAAATTATACCTAAAATCAAAATGAAAAAATATAAAAATAAAAACGAATTCAAAATTTAAAAAAAACTATAATATATTAATGAACAAACACAAAAATGAAAACTACTGTATATAGATATATTTTTAAAAAACTAATAAAAATGACAAAAACACAAAAATACTAAATTAAAAAAGAATATAAAAAATTATTAAAAATATTATTAAAAACTATAATAGTATATTAATGAACTAAAGCAAAAATGAAAAATTATAGACATTAAAAAAACTAATAAAAATGACAAAAAAACCCACAAAAAATATACCTAAAATCAAAATAAAAAAAAAAATAAAAATAAAAACTAATTTAAAATATTATTAAAAACTTTAACAGTATATTAGAGAAACTAAAGCAAAAATTAAAAACTATATAGACATTTACAAAACTAATACAAATGACAAAACTTACTAAAACTTTAACTGAAATTAAAATATGAAAATAAAAACTAATTCAAAATATGAATACAAACAAACTAAAACAAAAATGAATAAAAACTATATAGACATTTAAAAAAAACTAATAAAAATGACACAAATGTTAACTAAAATTAATGTAAAAACTTAAATATTAATAAAAAATATAATAGTATATTAATGATACTTAAAAAGCACTGCTCAGAAACCCATCACACAAGTGTATGAACTACTGTTAGGATTCTTTACGGTGCTTTAATCGTGCTTTTTTTGACCGGTTATGATATGATAGAAAAACGCAGTGTGAAGAGTGTCCAAAACGTCTGCTTTGTAAAGTCATGTGGGTGTGCAACGACAGCGGGTCAGTAAACAGTGACAGAAGTTCACATGCACAGAGCTGCAATATATACGTGACATGAGTTTATATGCGATGAAGTGACCAGAAGAGCTCGGAGAGCATCAGTCTGACAGACAGCGCTGGACACGCACCGCCGCCTCGTCAGATTCAACACACACAGACTCATGGGAGAGACGTAACCCGCCTCTACAGAACAAAAACAATCTGCATAATAAATGTCAGCTGTCTGAAATAAACGAGCAGCGATTGGCTGCACAGCTCAAGTGTGCATTAGTGTGTTTGTGTTTACGTACCTGACGGCAGATTTTGGGATGGATCCGTACAGCAACGAGCTCAG
>CM074446.1:30305995-30313495 GCA_037101425.1 Elopichthys bambusa | reverse complement strand
AAAGTATTTATGTCTTTCAAAATAAAAAATCTTACTGGCCCCAAATTTTGAACACACACACACACACACCAGCTTTTTTTTTTAAAGCTGATTATTAAGGCCTAATTTTTACAGCCCTAAAAGTCAGTCATGATCAGCTCATACAGACGCATCAGATAGGATGAAATAAGCAATGACCCTCTCATCTCTCTCTTTAATTGTAAAAGCTCATCCGCCCGTGGGGACAGAGAGAGAGACCATTATCCCGGCTCTGACACTCACACACACGCTGGGTTTCCATGTTTCATGGGGACTCTCCACACACATAATGTGTACAAACTGTATATTCTAACACAGTACACTAACCCTGCCCATCACAGAAAACTGTCTGCATTTTTACATTTTCAAAAAACATCAATTACTATGATTTACAAGCTGTTTAGTGTTATTTATAAGCTTACAAAAATGGATTCCAGATATTTTGTTCCCATAACATAGGGTTTACACACACACACACACACACACAAACACACACAGTTTATTAGTCTCACTGAAATATACGAGCATGTCACACAACAACGCTGAGAGCAAAACACTACATCCATCACACTCACTGTCCCTTTTCTATTTTTCCTGTCCATTTTGTAGCTTCAGATGAATGAATTATTTTTGTAACACTGGAATAAGTGTCAATTGGTTAACATTACTTAACTACATTAGTTCACATGAATGTAATTTTTTTATATACATAATTAAATGATCAAAAGATGTATCCGTTAATATTATTTATTAGATCACAGTTAACATGAGCTAACAATTGTATTTTTATGAACATTACACAAATATTATTGTAAACAATGCAAAAAAAGAGATTAATCTTGTTTTCCATTACAAATATACAAAAATTCTTAAATCAAAAAATTGAGATATTAAGATATTAAGTCTTAAACTTCCAAATAAACTTCAAAGAGTATTTGTCTAAACCCCACTGGCAAATATTTTATCTTGTTTTAAGCAGAAACTGACTTCATTTTTAATGTTTTTTTTGTTTTGTTTTTCAGTAAACAAGACAACATATTAAGAAATTTTGCTTCTCAAGTAAATGTATCTTAATTTAAGAATGTTACTGATTGTTTTTATTCTTACGCATTGAGACCTGTTTGACATGAGGTTGTTTTAAAATCACACACACACACACACACACACATACACACACACACACACACACACACACAGCAGCTAATCAATAACCCCATGAGCTCCTGCTGGTCGCTTCACCCTGAAGCGTCATAAATCAAGCTAAAGGCCTTTCCAAGCGCTTGCACACGCTCACGTCTGCGTGTGGAAACAGAAGCAGGGCGAACGGCAGGAAATTACCACAGACGCCACATCTGAGACCTGCCAGTGAAACACGACTGATTTACATGAAAGCAGAAATCTGTCATCGCTCTGTGTGTGTGTTTCTGAAATAACCTGCTTCATTTTCACACACGTCACTCTAATATCACTATTAAAATATCAGCCACATCAATAAAACACACACAGCATTCCACAGGCAGAATTACTACAAGATCTACAGTAAAGCATCATGTATTTTACAGTCCTGTTCCCCATGTTATTGCAGTAATTACAATAACTGGGTAATAACTAGGTATTAACCCTAAACCAAACCTTATCCCCTTATATTACCTAGTATTTTCTTAAATAAGTACACTGTAAGTACTCGTACTGTAAAATAATGTTCAACCGCATCAACATCTCCTGATATGTTTGGTTAAAGGGAACATATCATGAAAATCGGTCTTTTTCCGTGTTTAAGTGCTATAATCGAGTCCCCGGTGCATCTACTAACCCAGAAAACGTGAAAAAAGGACAACCCCATAACTTTGTTTTGCTAAGACTTTCTCTGCAAGCAGATTTCGCTCCCCTTGTGATGTATTGTAATATTACCACCCCCTAAACTGCACGTTTCCACCCACGGCGCCGCCATTTTGTTTTCACAAGAGACAACGGTATACCAGTTCTAACGCCATGGCAAAAGTTCGAGCAAAGCATGCTAACTGTTTAGAGTCCCGTTAGCTTGGATAGCCTGCAAGTTGACCCTGGCAAGCTCGATTGCTAAAAGAGCAGCGTTTCTGTCTGAGCGATATTTTGAAAAAAATATTAGACCAAGTATTAGCAATCATAAACGTTAGCCTGGTGCGTATGGCTCTGTTTGTCAAACAGGTACGGTATGTATAGTGGACGTCCATACGGGTTTTGCACAAAAGATGAACATGACGGCACATGCTAGTGGATGAGTTGAATCAACTCCACAGCAACTACATAAATTTATCCACTAAACATTCAGAAACGTCTAAAAGTTGTAACTTCTTCCTGAATCTCTCCATCAGTGTCCGACTCCGGTTTGAACAATGTAAGGCTGAAAACTTTCGTCATTTTAGCTGCGTGAGATTCTCCAGCTTTGTTGTTGTCGAGCTGTTAAAGCTCCGCCCTCTTCTCGAAACGGGGCCGGGAGCAGCAGCTCATTTGCATTTAAAGGGACACACACAAAAACGGCGTGTTTTTGCTCACACCTTAATAGCGGCAAATTTGACAAGCTATAATAAATGATCTGTGGGGTATTTTGAGCTGAAACGTCACAGACACATTCTGGAGACATTTTTCATGATTATTTGATGAATAGAGAGTTCAAAAGAACAGCATTTATTTGAAAAAGAATCTTTTGTGACAATATAAATGTCACATTTGATCAATTTAATGCATCCTTGCTGAATAAAAGCATTCATTTATTTAACTTACTGACCCAAAACTTTTATATTCACAGAAGAAATAAAGTGATACAGGCTTCGGAGTGAGTAAATAATGACAGAATCTTGTTAAGTCGCTGTTTCAATTAGATGTTGAGGAACGAAGGAATGTGTTTCAGGATTCTGGCATTACGTTAAAGGCCGATGATAGATGAATAATTCCTTTCATGTTTCTCGATGAAGCAAATGGCGACATTACGGCTCTATTAATACATGATGTTTGATCTGCTCGAGGGCCTCGAGCCGTAGCGAGCGACTCTCAGGTGGAGCGGACGTCACGAGGAGCTCGGAGAGACAGACACAAGCAGCAGACAGACAGGAAAACTGATTCTGAGGGAGAGACAGGCAGAAGAGCGAATGATTGTGAATGGAGGGAGAGACGCTGATGAGCGGAGGAGACCAGAGACATGGTGACGAGCCCTCGGCCTCAGAGAGGAGACAAGCACTCACTGCACTTAATTGTAGCCTCCCGGCAGGACACACTCACACACACACTTACAGCAATAGTTGTATAAAAGGTTTGAGTGATGAAGAAAGCACAATAGCAGCGATTTGACGGCTTTCCATTAGACAGAAGCTCCGCGGGCGACCTCACATCTGACCCATCATGGCTGGATGAAATGTCTGAACAATATATCTGGATATTTTTGAGCCTTTTGACAGTATTTAATATACAGTGGGGTCCAAAGCTCTGAGAGCACATTGAAAATGTCCCAAAAATAAATCTCTTTTGGAATAAAATGAACACAATATTTGGACACCTAATATTTATAGTACTTATATCTGAATATTTATGTATTTGCTCAGCAATTTCAACTTTCATTCTATTAAGTAGATCAAAATGTTTAATACTAAAACAGTAAAAGTCACTAAAATATTGAAGACATGTTTTTCACTAAATTAACTCAAGGAAGAATAATATTTAATCATGAATTTTTAAAAAAAGAGCTGTATTTACCTTAATATCTTTAAAAAATAATAATAATATAGGCTATAAAAAATGCTACGCAGGAAATAAACAATTTTGAATGATGGCGCAAAATAATCGTTGAATCATTTTTGATATGATTCACTGAAAAGAAACTTTTGCATGTACAAGAGCTGATCACACTAGTGTCAAATTAAAGTGTTGTTATACATTTTCAAAATGTTTATTCCGGTGCATTTGAAGAGGGACAATATAGTTTTCTATGGTAATCAACAGCATGTCACTATGGAAGCTTGTTTCTGCCACTAAATAAAAAATAAAAAAGGTAATTGCGACTTTTTTTCTTAGAATTGCATGATATAAAGTCAGAATTGCGAGTTATAAAGTCAGAATTGCAAGAAAAAAGTCAGTTTTTTTCCGCACATTTGGACTTTATAACTCGCAATTGCATGTTTATATCGCACAAAATTCTGAGATAGGTCAGAATTGTGAGAAAAAAAGTCTGAATTCTAAGATAAAAAACCTTTTTTATTTTTTATTCAGCGGCGGAAACAAGCTTCACAGATGCTGTACATGCTGAATGTTCCCTTAAAATCAGCCGTGACGTGAGATCCTACATGTGAACATGTCTACGGCCTTGTTCTCCTGTCGGACAGCTGTAATCTCACTACACATGTGACTATGGAAAACTGCTCTGGAATGCTGTGTGTGTGTGTGTAACGTGTGAAATGTTTCCAGGTCACTGCTGGGTTTGTGTGACAGTAGACCAGAGTCGCTCTACAATACAATACAATCTGAGTCCAGCAGCTGAAAGCATTCGAAAACAGCACAAACTGTTCTATTACTCCATTCACCAGAGATCCAAATACATCCTGAAATTCTAGAAGCATAAAGAGCTTTTTAATCTTACTACAGTAAAAGCAAACAAAAAAAGCCGAAGCAACTCTTTACATAGTTTACCAGTTTTAACTGATCGAAAGTGGGGATGTGTGCGATATTGACAAAAATTTATATCTCGATATTTTGTCGATAACGATGATCAGAAGATATTTTGCTGAGTGTGTTATTGTGCTAGTATCCTGGCAGGTTTCGGCCGATCATTTCAGGAACGAAGCATTTGACTTTCTTAAAGAGTGAGTCATTGAATCATTCATTCAACCAATTCATTCAGTAACGAAACTGCTGTGGTTTTGTTTGGAACCATTTTCGTTGCCGAAAACAGGCAATATTCTGTCTAAAATGTAAGTCACTTAATTGTTGTATAAAATCAATATCGCATACTGATATTTGGGAGAAAAAAACTTGCTTAACTATATCATATGATATAAATATAGCCTATTAAAAAAATACTAATACAGAGGCATTTATTGCATTTTAATAGAGCAAATCACACGTAGGACCCTATTTTAACAATCTAAGCAAAGTGAGTTTCTCAAAGTGCGAGGAATAGCGACATGACAAGTAGGGCGCGACAAACGAAAGGAAATTTGGTCATTTTTGTGCCCATCTCTATTAACCTTTTGAGCGGCACGGTCCCACATATGGGATTTTGAACGTTCAGAGACGTCACTTAACTGCCACATTCAAACTGTACTTACATTTATCACAACTATGCAGTGTTTTCAACAACATAATGTTTATTTTAGGTTTCGGACATTTAAATATACATAAGTACTAGTAAAACAATACATTTAGAGTTTTTAAAGTACACACTGATGTCTATGGAAGCAGCAACAACAATCAATTAAAATATAATTTACCGACGTCTTTTATTCATATCAGATACACATAGTGTAAGTAACTATAAAGTTACTTTACCGGCCACTTACTTAAATGAATTTCGGGAGAAATTGATTGACAGGACTCTCTGACCAAAGATGGCGGCGCCCATCTCGCGTTATAGATCAAGATAATTTATTAACGTTTTTAAACGACAAAACAAGAATCGGAATATCAGATAGTTGATGACATGGTAAGCAAATTTGTGAATATTTTGAATAAAAAAAGGAGAAACTAAATAAAGGCGTTACATCTGTCATACTGCGGTGTCTGACTTTTTTTTTCGTGAAGCCAGTTGTGCTCGTGCCATGGCGGATTCGCTATTCACATGGCGGAATTTGCAAGCGGAAAAACTGAGCACTTCTATACAAGCCGGATTCCACCAAAGCATCTTTATGCACACAATAATAATCTTTTACATTGTAATCCTTTTAATATCTGGCATGTTTGTGTGCTGCTGCGCGTCCCTGTGTGTGTAACAACATCGTTCGTTTTCAGTTTCCTCAAAATAGCAACACGCCAACAATGCATCTGAACACACCTGCTGAAGAAAGGTGATTTAAGTGAATTTGAACATGGTTGTTGGTGTGGGCTGGTCTGAGTATTTCAGAAACTGCTGATCTACTGGGGTTTTCATGCACAACCATTTTCTTGGAACACTTTGGGCTTTTTAGTACCAACTGAGCATCGTTTTAAAGTATTGTTGCGGACCATGTCCATCCCTTTATGACCACACTGGACCATCTTCTGGACCATCTACTTCCAGCAGGATAATGCGTCATGTCACTAAGCTCAAATCATCTCACGTTGGTTTCTTGAACATGACAGTGAGTTCACTAAACTCAAATGTCCTCCACAGTCACCAGATCTCAATCCAATAGAGCAGCTTTGGGATGTGCTGGAATGGCACATCCCAATATATATATATATATATATATATATATATATATATATAATGTTTTAATTGTGCCCAACCACTCCAGCACCAGCCTGTCATATTCTCTCCAGTAAATAAGACGTGGCATTTCCATCTGAAGGTTTTGTGTAATTACAGACGGGTGGAGCACACATGAGCGTATATAGAGAAAGCACAGGAGAAAACATCACAGACATGAAAACCTGTCATTTCGTTTCAGATGAACAGTTTCCAGATGGTAGTTCGCCAATTACCCAGAGAACACCACACCGGATCCGTCACCGTTCACAGAGACAGGTAGAGGGAGAGATCGTAATGACCAAACCTACTTTATAATTGCACTGAATCTATTCTGAGACCATCATTACACTGCTTTCATGCAGCATTGCAAAAAAATATGGCCTTGAGTTACTAATAGCAGCATGAGCATTGTGATAAAAGACACAGATGTGCAATAAATAGTTAGGCCGCCTACTTTTATTCATAATAATAATAATTATGAAGAACAATTACTGCCAAGTGATATAATTGTTTATTGGCAGCTTTGAGCATCACTCAAAACTGCTCATTTTATAATAAAATTATCATCATTATTAATGCCGTAAGAAATGAATTCACTTAAGTATAACATTTGGACTAAGTTTCACTATCTTAAAGTCATTGACTTGTCTTTCTTTTGACAAATGAGCATCAGGGTTTGGAGGACATCAGCTTTACAGGACTGATAAACCATACTAATCTCCTCTAATGTACAAATATAACATTTATCTGTGTGCTGGATATATATATATATATATATATATATATATATATATATATATAGTTATCATTAAGTGCATATATACACGTAATGATAACTTAAAACTTAATAATTTATCAGTTAAATATCATCATTTGGTTGGTCAACAACAGTGTTCTCAGGTAAAGTAACTTTTTTGTTTATTGTTTGGTATCAGGTAAAATATGCTAATTAACTGCTGTAAACTAATGATCTAGTACGTGTAAACTGCTGAAAAAGAAACCAGTTGTTTTCTAAATATATTCATTCACACATATTACCTGCAAAAACCAACACAAATTCAACCTTC
>CM074446.1:30138495-30303495 GCA_037101425.1 Elopichthys bambusa | reverse complement strand
GCACGGGACTCAAGGCTGAAGGTTGAAGCCGTACACAGGAGTAGCGAATCCGTAACCCGGGAAACCCGGCTGGGGTGTGACTGCGGTCTGACTGCCGTTCAACATCAGCTGTTGCCCTGCACACACACACACACACACACACACACATTCATATTCATGAATAGAAGCATTTATCTTGATCTGTGATTGATACTACATCACCAGCTCTCAGTATCAGGGCAGTTTCTCAATGATACTGTACTGCACTGGAAACTGTATGTCATTTTTAACATGTTTTCTTGCTACTAACCAATCAGATGAAAGCTTGAGAACATGCTTCAGAAACAGTCTGTATCCTCGTTTATTTAAAAAATGAATAATTTAATTACAATATTAATATAATAATTAATAAGAAAAAACTGCATAAATAAATGCTTAATAAATATATAAATACATGCATAAATAAATTCATAAATAAATAAATGCATCAATTAATAAATGCATCAATAAATGGGTAATGCATAAATAAATACATGCATAAATAAATAAATGCATTATGCATCTATAAATAAATGCATAAATAAATAAATAAATAAATGCATAAATAAATAAATGCATAATGCATCTATAAATAAATGCATAAATAAATAAATAAATGCATAATGCATCTATAAATAAATGCATAAATAGTTAATACATAAATAAATATATAAATAGTTAATACATAAATGAATGAATAAATAAATAAATAAATGCATCAATAAATGCATACATAAATAAATGCATTATGCATCTATAAATAAATGCATAAATAAATAAATAAATGCATAATGCATCTATAAATAAATGCATAAATAGTTAATACATAAATAAATATATAAATAGTTAATACATAAATGAATGAATAAATAAATAAATAAATGCATCAATAAATAAATGCTTAAGGCATAAATAAATAAATGCTTAATGCATCAATAAATGCATAAATAAATACATTTGCTAAATATAATTTCCTATACAAATGTAATTTGCTTTGGCATACATAATGGTGTAGATGATTTCAATATTTAAATAAGCAGGACAGAGACCAGAAACATTATAAGCTGGCTTTG
The DNA here is from genome assembly GCA_037101425.1 of Elopichthys bambusa. Taxonomy (NCBI): domain Eukaryota; kingdom Metazoa; phylum Chordata; class Actinopteri; order Cypriniformes; family Xenocyprididae; genus Elopichthys; species Elopichthys bambusa. The sequence continues at coordinate 30,302,404 of CM074446.1, read as the reverse complement.
AAGCAACAGTTAAAAGTTAAAATATTGCCTATAATGAATATTATCCATAGCAATAAATTCACATATATATGATATCTGTAAATGGAATTATTATTTTTTGAGTCAAATGAAGAGCTCAGGTATCTGAGCATCGGGTGTTTCCGGTTATTGATGCATCATAAAAGTAAAAAAGCTCATTTTTTTGACTCATCAAAGCAAGGTTCTTCTTAAACGAGTTTGCTGACGCATTTTTTTTTTTTATAACAAAGGTTGAACTATTTTAAAAACCGTCTAACACACGTGCACACTGACCAGCAATGCTGTAGAAATCACATGACAGACTTGATCATGAACGTACCGTAGACTATGGAGGAGGATTCAGGAGACTCGTCTTCAGACGCTCTCTTGTTCTCGGCCTCCTGCAGTTTATCCACCTGTAAGAGATGCGGAAACATCACTGTCAAAGTGTCACCCTGTGTCCTTTCATCCAAACACTTCCATTCAGCCTCTGTCTGAGCCGTTCATGCCCTTCACACTGACCTGAGCTGACAGAACTTCACGAATCTTCTTTTAATGTGTTTACGGCATCATGCAAATGACCAATAATGTCACACATGACATGCCAAAATGCTGCATGACAAAATACACTCACATTCACTTAACAATTGTTTAAAACATTAATGTATGATTTTCTGTAAAGCTGCTTTAAAACAACAGCATGAACTGTGAAGCGTTACAAAAATAAACACGCCACTTAGAAACTCACATTCGTCATATATTCATCAGTATGTGAAATGCTAAAACAACAGCACAGTGAAACAAATGAACTCAAACTCTGTTTGTTTGTTGATGTTCCTCAGACATTCTGCTTTGTGTTTGTTCTAAACTTCTAGAACTGATATTTAACTTCTGTTAGTAATTTAATCTGAAACACTGAACAAACAGACATCCATCTGCTCTGATGCAACATGTTTACTGAAACAAAACACGCAAATGAGCTGTTGCTCCCGGCCCCCTTTCCAGAAGAGGGCGGAGCTTTAACAGCTCGTGCTTCGGTCGCTCAACAACAACAAAGCTGGAGAATCTCACGCAGCCAAAATGACGAAAGTTTTCAGCCTTACATTGTTCAAACCGGAGTCGACACTGATGGAGAGACTCAGGAAGAAGTTACAACTTTTAGACGTTTCTGAATGTTTAGTGGATAAATTTATGTAGTTGCTGTGGAGTTGATTCAACTCATCCACTAGCATGTGCCGTCATGTTAATCTTTTGTGTTGAATTGACCCTCATTTGTGAAGCAGTCTGGCATAAAATGACGGCATTTACAACAACAACTCCTCTTTGTTGTGTGTTCTCGGGGTGGGGTTTATGTAAATTTTAGGGTTAGTGATGTCACCAAGAAGAAGCTTATTGTAGTCCCTACCAGCCGTTTAAAAAGCGACTTCTGTAAAAGAAAACATCTCTCTTTGCATTGAACTTTGAGCGTCGTAACTTTGCAGATGTTGTTTATGATCAAACAGCAACATTACACACTAACTAAAGTTAAAGTCAAATCATAATCAACCCCCCCCCCCCCCCCCCCCCCCTTAATGATTTTTTATAAAGTAAATACAAGAAAAAACTAATATTGTTAGTAATATTTCAAGTTGAACACTTACCGACTGGACTAAAGCAACTTGGGTTTACTTGATTATCCATTTATCATTTTTTAGAAAAATCATGTTAAAAAGAAGGTTTATTTGTTCATCTCTCAATCATCATTGTATTGCATTGCATTATATGACTTAAAACTACAGAGCTTTGATCATAAAGCATTTAAATATCATCTTACTATGACATTATTGGCAGATATTGATATTTATATGCATTTTATGCAAGTTTTACTGTTATAAATATCCCACTGATTTACATTACAAGCTATCAAAATGTCATAAACCTTTTGTCCATATAAATATCAGCATCTGCACCAAATTGCATGTTTTTTTTTTTGTTTTTTTTTTGCATATTCATATATCATAGTATATGAGCCATAAAATGTATCAAAATAAGATACTCAACAAAAAACACATGCAATTTTTTGTTTTAGATTTTCTCTAAAGGTTCAATAAACTGTTCTGTTTAAAAACATTTACATAATTTTCTGACAATTATTTCATATGTCAGGCTTTCCAGGTTAAATCTAAGAGTGACTTTGTTGCCATCTGCAGGTCAAACTGACGTACTGCAGCTTCAAAGAGGGTCTGAAGCAAAGACACACCAGACATGGTGAATAATCATTTTGGTTTGTGAAGGTCATCTTTCTCACAGCTGTATCCGATTACGGCTCGCGTGAGAACTCCAGCGAACCATCTGAATAACTCTCCTTATTATAATAATTAGCATCTTTCTCACAAACATCTACACACACAAACAAACAAACAGGCTCATTACAGCTACAGAGCAGTGCATTGTGGGTAATCAAGCAAACTATTCAGGAACCTGTTATAAAAGAGTGCAGCATCTGTACTCTACATGCGCTAATATCTAATACAGAGAGAGACGGACAGAACGGGTCAGAGACCTTCACCTGCCTGGCTAATTCATCCACCTGTAGAGGAGGGAAACTCAATATCATTCAGTCATACTGATAGAGCAGTTGGAGATTTTAAAGGCATCAAAAATGAGTTAAAGGTACACGTTTGACCCTCTAGTGGTTAAAAAACGAAACTGCATATATTTTGAAGAAGAACATTGTTTTGGTTGTGCTTCAGCTTCATATGTATCCTTCTCATAACTAAAAAGAGAGGGAGAAATTATCTTACTGCTCATAAAACATTCACTAGGCGTAATGTATATAACCAGTTTAGATGGAAAGGATCTCAAGCTGTCTAGCTGAAGGCGTTATTGTAGCTTTATCCATTAATAGACACGGTACTTCCTTGAAAATAAATTCCAGCACAGCTACAACAAACATAATGAAATGATCTTCACAAGCTTTACAGCTTTTACTCGGTTAGAGAGCTACATATGGCAGTTTATCTGTTCAATAAAACACCTTACTCACCTGTTGAGTCATAAAAAACGCCTTGACTAATGTTATACAGTGAGTGGACTTACAATAAAAGTATTTGAGCCCTTAAGGATGTTCCATCTGGGTTTGAGACGGTGTGTTTGTGTGTTTCATACGCACCTTGCTCAGGTACTCCCTCATCACCTGAATGAAGTAAGGCATGGCAGAGTCCATGAGGTCGTGTCTCCAGGCCAGCTCTAAGACGACGTCAGGAGCCAGAAGATCATACGAGCTGAAGAGACACGCGGCGAAACACTCTCGCTTCCCCTCTTCAACAAACCAACGCAAGAGATCCTGAGCCTGAGCGCCGTCCTGAGACTCGGCCGCGAACTGCATCGCATCCTGACACAGACACACACAGGGAAATGTGTCACGTCCTGACATAAATGCTGTGATAATTATGGTTAAATCAAATTTGGTAACACTTTAGTATAGGGAATAATTCTCACTTTTAACTAGTTGCTTATTAGCTTGCATATTGGATGTTTATTAGTACTTATAAAGCACATATTAATGCCTTATTCTGCATGATCATATTCTACATCCCATAATACCAATACCTAAACTTAAACGCTACAACAAGTATCTTACTAACTATTAATAAGCTGTAAATTAGGAGTTTATTGAGACAAAAGTCGTAGTTAATAGTGAATGTGTGTTCCCCATACTGAAGTTTTACCTAAAATTCTGTAAAAAAAAAGAAAGTCATATAGTTTTGAAACAACTTAAGGGGAAGTAATTGATGATAGAATTAATAATAAAAAATAAATAAATAAAACAGGGAGGAAAGTCACTAAATTAGTTGCACATAAAAAATAAAAAAAATTAATAAAGACTTTCATTTTTGGGTGAATTATTCCTTTACAAGCACAAAAAGAGCAAGAAAATTAAATTAAATTAATAAATTAACTGAACATTTTTTTAATAAAAACAAACGACAAAAAATAGAGAATTTGAATGAGAATAAATTTTAAAAATTATTAATGAAGACAGAATTTGAATTTCTGAGTAAATCATGTATCTATAGTCACAAAGCAAAAAAAGAATTTAATCATTTAAATTTATGGAATTTAATTTATTATTTAAATTATTATTAATATAATTATTTAATAAAATATAAAATACTAAACAAATAAATAACAATAAAAATAAAATAATAATAATGAAATTAATATTTATAAAACCTAGTGTCTTGCAGCATTAATATGTATAATATCAATTAAAAAGTATAAATAAATTTGCATATATATTTGTATATTTACTGTGTATATATATATATATATAGAGAGAGAGAGAGAGAGAGAGAGAGAGTTATTACAGTTAACTGAAACTAAAATTAAAATTATAAAAAATGCATAGCTTGAAATAAAATAAAATAAAATTAAACTTCATTTTTTCATTTCAGCTAGTTGACAAGGCAACATTTCTAATTTTCATTTAGTTTAACTGTGCTAAAATAATTAAAACTGAAATAAAAATGAATAAAAAAATATATAGACACATTTAAGAAAAACTAAAACTTGTAAAAATGACAAAAACACACAGCAAAATGTCAAATTGAAATTAAATTTGGAAATATAAAAATAAAACAATTATTTTCCATGTATATATATAATTCCCTGTGGGAGTGATGTGTGTTTGTACCTTGTAAAGCTTGTCTTTCTTGCAGAGCTGGATGCTCTGAGCCCAGCGCTGGTTGCTCTTGTAGAGATACGCAGCGATGCGCCTGAACTCAATGAGCTCATGTGTCTCCAGCCTCTGAGCTAAACCGATGGAGTCGAAGTTATCGTACGCGTCGATGGAGGCGCGCAGACCCTGAGGACGGCAGAGGAACACGCTAGAGATCATTTTCACTGCTGTATGTTAAAGAGATGAAGAACATGTACCTGATAGTCCTCTTCCTCCGTCAGCAGGTTGTTGAGCGCTTCATTCACGGCTCTGTTATTGTGGATTTGCACTGATCTGAGGTATGGTTTCACCAGCCGTAACTGATTCACCTGCAAACACAGATGACTGTCATCACAGCAGACTTATTGATCACTAATACTAAAACTGCTAAAAAATAAATAAAATATTACATGAAAAACTGCTGAAAGTTGCAGAAGTTGAAATACTACTAAAATTCCTTAAACTAAAAGAGAAATAAAATTAAATGAAAGCAAAATAGAAATATTTTAAAGACACAATAACTATTAAAAATGACAAAAGCACAAAATAAAATTACTAAAAGTTAAACGAAAATTAAAATTATTTTTGTTTATCTTTTTAAAACTTAAAATGAATTCATAATATATATATATATATATATATATATATCATGACTCATCAAGTTCGATTAAACCATCAACATATAAAGAAAATATTTTATATATTTTTTTATATTTAAAATATGAGGGAAGAACAAAACGCTAAACTTGGTAAAGGTATTTCTGTGACAAGCCTGGCCAAAAATGTCTCACAACTTTAGTGCATTAACTTTAGTGTTGAAAATATCCATTTTTTTCTGGGCTGTACATCACTTTTGGCCACTACTGTGTATATACTGTACTGTCCTGTATACTGTACTCTATACTCACACACACACTCACATACCCTGCTGAAGTAGCCGACGGCTCTGCCGTGGTCCAGTCGAGGAGCGAGAACAGACAGCAGATCATTGAGCAGCAACGGTTTATAGTCCAAATAAAACTGCAGAGATTTATAATACAGCTCCACATTCGCCACCTTCATGAGAGAGACGAGTGAACAGAAGAAAAGATACACAACGATAAAGATCACAGACACAAACAAAATGAAATGGCGAACAGATGGAGACTTCCGCTTCTCAGATGTTTCTCCTCATAAAAAGACTGCATTAATCTCAGATGTCTCCTCTAGAGAATCTGAATAGATCTCAATGTCTCAAACTGCGATCAGTTCAATGCATGCAAATTCTATAGCTCTAGAATATTGACTCATTTGGGAGAAACACATGAGACGAAGCGGATACTTACTGTAAATGAAACATAACTGAGAACTCCATTAAGCTATGAAAGAGCAACATTTGATCAAAGTGTGAGTTTTTATCCAATGTGACTTTATTCAATCTATACATTTTTTACATTCCCTGGAAATCAAATCCATGACCGTGACGTTGCTCTATAGTTTGATCTACAGGATTATTTTATGCGTCACCTTGCTGATGAGCTCTTTGAAGGAAGCGTCTCTCCAGGCGTCTGTAGGGTGTGTCATCATCGTCAAGATGGCGTTGTCATACTCCTCGTACTTATCATACAGGAGCACAAGCTCCGCCCACAGATGGGCCTGTTCAGCCGCTCGTAACACCTGACCAATCACAAGACAGCAAATTATACACAACTGACATAAAGTACACAAATTATAACTTCCCAACACAATTCATTGTCTTAATCATTGCAAATGTTGCAATTAACAAAAACAAAGTTGTACCTAAAAGTTAAATCTTCTGTTATTACAAAGAAGTTCCTAAACTTTAACCGAATAAATCGGCAGATCAACCAACAATTGGTGAGAATGAACTTACAAGATAAAACTAATATATATCTCGTTGAGGTAAAAAGCTGTCTCGAGATACTGCCATGACAGAGTGTGAGGGTGAAATTAGGATAAAATATGCCACTGCTACGTTTACATTACGCCTCCACTGTCGTTTTTGCTTTTTATAGAAATAAAAATCATTTCATTAAGTTGGATAACGGTCACTTCAGTCCCATCCAGCTCATCTAACATGAGCAGCAGAGTCGTACGTAGTGCAGCAGGAATCAGAGTTCACTGATCATGTGATGCGATGACTGACAAGACTATGGCGGAGGACTCGTTTACTGATCACGTGACGAGAGTAAGGCGAGATGACCGACAAGACTACGGCGAAGGACTCGTTCACTGATCACGTGACGAGAGTAAGGCGAGATGACCGAGACCACGGCGGAGGACTCCTTCACTGATCACGTGACAAGACCATGGCGGAGGACTCGTTCACTGATCACGTGACGAGAGTAAGGCGAGATGACCGACAAGACTACGGCGAAGGACTCGTTCACTGATCACGTGACGAGAGTAAGGCGAGATGACCGAGACCACGGCGGAGGACTCCTTCACTGATCACGTGACAAGACCATGGCGGAGGACTCATTCACTGATCACGTGACGAGAGTAAGGCGAGATGACCGACAAGACTACGGCGAAGGACTCGTTCACTGATCACGTGACAGGACCATGGCGGAGGACTCGCTCACTGATCACGTGACGAGACTAAGGCGAGATGACTTACGAGAGCATAGCGGATGACTCTCTCACTGATCACGTGACGAGAGTAAGGCGAGATGACCGACGAGACCATGGCGCAGGACTCATTCACTGATCACGTGACGAGAGTAAGGCGAGATGACCGACGAGACCATGGCGCAGGACTCGTTCACTGATCACGTGACGAGACCATGGCGGAGGACTCGTTCACTGATCACGTGACGAGACCATGGCGGAGGACTCGTTCACTGATCATGTGACGAGAGTAAGGCGAGATGACCGACGAGACCATGGCGCAGGACTCGTTCACTGATCACGTGACGAGAGTAAGGCGAGATGACCGACGAGACCATGGTGCAGGACTCGTTCACTGATCACGTGACGAGACCATGGCGGAGGACTCGTTCACTGATCATGTGACGAGAGTAAGGCGAGATGACCGACGAGACCATGGCGCAGGACTCGTTCACTGATCACGTGACAAGACCATGGCGGAGGACTCGTTCACTGATCACGTGACGAGAGTAAGGCGAGATGACCGACGAGACCATGGCAGAGGACTCGTTCACTGATCACGTGACAAGACCATGGCGGAGGACTCGTTCACTGATCACGTGACGAGAGTAAGGCGAGATGACTTACGAGAGCATAGCGGATGACTCTCTCACTGATCACGTGACGAGAGTAAGGCGAGATGACCGACGAGACCATGGCGCAGGACTCGTTCACTGATCACGTGACGAGAGTAAGGCGAGATGACCGACGAGACCATGGCGCAGGACTCGTTCACTGATCACGTGACGAGACCATGGCGGAGGACTCGTTCACTGATCACGTGACGAGACCATGGCGGAGGACTCGTTCACTGATCACGTGACGAGAGTAAGGCGAGATGACCAACGAGACCATGGCGCAGGACTCGTTCACTGATCACGTGACGAGAGTAAGGCGAGATGACCGACGAGACCATGGCGCAGGACTCGTTCACTGATCACGTGACGAGAGTAAGGCGAGATGACCGACGAGACCATGGCAGAGGACTCGTTCACTGATCACGTGACAAGACCATGGCGGAGGACTCGTTCACTGATCACGTGACGAGAGTAAGGCGAGATGACCGACAAGACCACAGCGAAGGACTCGTTCACTGATCACGTGACGAGAGTAAGGCGAGATGACTTACGAGAGCATAGCGGATGACTCTCTCACTGATCACGTGACGAGAGTAAGGCGAGATGACCGACGAGACCATGGCGCAGGACTCGTTCACTGATCACGTGACGAGAGTAAGGCGAGATGACCGACAAGACCATGGCAGAGGACTCGTTCACTGATCACGTGACGAGAGTAAGGCGAGATGACCAACGAGACAGTGACGAAAGGTGAGATGACCGACAAGACCTTGGCGCAGGACTTGTTCACTGATCACGTGACGAGAGTAAAGCGAGATGACTGACAAGACCATGGCGGAGGACTCTCTCACTGATCACGTGATGAGAGTAAGGCGAGATGACCGACGAGACCATGGCGGAGGACTCGTTCACTGATCACGTGACAAGACCATGGCGGATGACTCTCTCACTGATCATGTGACGAGAATAAGGCGAGATGACCGACAAGACCACGGCGAAGGACTTGTTCACTGATCACGTGACAAGACCATGGCGGATGACTCTCTCACTGATCACGTGACGAGAGTAAGGCGAGATGACTGACAAGACCATGGCGCAGGACTCGTTCACTGATCACGTGACAAGAGTAAGGCGAGATGACCGACAAGACCATGGCAGAGGACTCGTTCACTGATCACGTGACGAGAGTAAGGCGAGATAACCAACGAGACAGTGACGAAAGGTGAGATGACCGACAAGACCTTGGCGCAGGACTTGTTCACTGATCACGTGACGAGAGTAAAGCGAGATGACTGACAAGACCATGGCGGAGGACTCTCTCACTGATCACGTGATGAGAGTAAGGCGAGATGACCGACGAGACTATGGCGGAGGAATCGTTCACTGATCACGTGATGAGAGTAAGGCGAGATGACCGACAAGACCATGGCGGAGGACTCGTTCACTGATCACGTGACAAGACCATGGCGGAGGACTCGTTCACTGATCACGTGACGAGAGTAAGGCGAGATGACTTACGAGAGCATAGCGGATGACTCTCTCACTGATCACGTGACGAGAGTAAGGCGAGATGACCGACGAGACCATGGCGGAGGATTTGTTGCACAACAAAGCCTAAGTGTCTGATAAACGTCTTATCTTGTAGAATGTGTGCTCGGCACCACCACTCCCTATTCACAGACTACGCGCGATCATGAAAATATCTCCCAATATGAAAGTGATCTCAGGCTGGGCTGGGCAGTTGTAACCATCTCTCAGCTCAGTATCATGATTGAAGAAAAATTTGGTCTCTATGTGCACTTTGAATATTGAGAGAGTACTTTGATTATGGTTGCACTTATTGTTTAAACTTAATAAGACTAAGAGAAAACTAACACTTCTAATTTTTCAGCTCACACTTTGGGAAACGCGTCAGAGAGAACATACCTTAGGGATGTTGACTCGAGACCAGAAGAGCTCCAGATGTTCTCTCATCCTCTGGGGTTTGTATTTGGAGTAGAGGATGGCCAGCTCAGTGAACATGCCCATGTGAGCGCGCTCCAGCCCTAATGCCGCCTCCAACAGCACGATCAGCTCCTCGAAATACCCACGATCCTGAGACAGAGAGAAGATGTCAAAAAACCTGCACTGATATCATGCAGACTGACAGAGATGATGATGAAGGTCGTTCACCTGATAGTAGTTAATGAGTTCCTCCAGTTCATCAGCATGAGTGACGATGTGAAGGCCGGAGATCTGCGCTAACCGGAACTCTTCTCCATCCACACACGCAAAACACACCTAACACCAACATTAAACTATGTATTGTGACTTCAGTGAGAACAGGCTGGGATATATGGGAAGAAAAGACTATCACAATTCCTGTTTCACACCACTTTAAAGATCCTTTTGTGACAATCTCACCTCTTTCCAGGTGCGTGTGCAGCTGGCCTTGCGTGCGCTGTCAACAGCCGCCTGAAACTCGCCGAGGTGAACGAGTGTGGATGCCAGACGAGCGAAATTAGACACGTTATTAAAGAGCAGGCGGGCGGCTTCAAACATGCACTCTTCATAACACCTCTCGCCAACCTACAGAGAGAAACACGTTACTGTACACACTGAAAATAATACGTGTGATGCTCTCAATTGATAGATCTCAAAGAACATGCTCTGCTATTGTGATTATCTGTGTACAATAATGTTGAGTTACAAGATATAATAGATTAATAGATGGACAATATGTAGATAATAGATAGAGGAAAGTAGGTCATATTTTATTATATAAAAATATAACTATATATATATATATACTTTAATATATAATAATATAATTATAATATAATGAATGTAAATATATGTTATATTACTACAAATAAATTGATTATATATATATATATATATATATATTTATTTTTCATTAAAAAGAAATATATATATATATATACACATACTGTAATAATAATTAATAGTATAATAATAATAATTATTAAAAAGTTCAAATAAAAAGTTAATAATAATTAATAAAATAGGATATATTTTATATGTTTGTTATTAATTCAGATGTTATTACTTTTAATTTAAATAGTGTGTAATGGCATGCTAAACAAGAAATATGATAATGTTTATATGTATTAGATGTATTTAATATTTTATATTTAATAATATATATATTATAATTTATGATATAATATAATATAATTTATGAAAAAATATAAATATATACTGTAATATTAATTAATATTAATAATATTAATAAATTTAATATGTTTATTATTAATTCAGATATTTTACTTCAAACAGTGTGTAATGGCATGATAAACAAGAAATATGATCATGTTAATATGTATTACTACAGATGTATTTAATACTTTATATTTAATAATATATCACAGATTTATATTTAACAACTATATATATATATATAAATATATACTTTAATGTATTATATGATGTTATTTATGATATAATATTATAATATAATTTAATGTAAATATATTTAATATTACTACAGATAAATTATATATTTATTTTTAATTAAAAAATTATATATATATATATATGTATACACACATACATATGAAATATATCTGTATTAATGTTTATATTTATGTATGTTATTATTATAAATATTATTACTTTTAACATTGTTTATTGATTTTAAACGAGAAACGGGATAATTTTCAAAATCATTTTATAGGCTAGTTATTCCAAATAAAATCTAATTTAAAGAGTCTAAAGAACTTTTATTTTGGTTCATTATAGATTGCGCGTGTAAAGTTACGTACTTGCTGTATGTGAGCGTTGTTGGGGCCGTTGATAAAGTCCTCCAGGTCTGTGAGACGGTTTGTTTTAGCCAGAGCGAAGATGAGCTCCGTCTCGATGTAAGACTCTCTGGCTTTCTTTCTCGCCATTTGAAGAAACTTCACCAGATCCTCCCAGTTACCTATTAAAACAGACATATATTATATTACTTCACAATAGGGAAGAAAAGACTATCACAACTTCAGTTTCATGCTTTAAAGTGGTTTTAGGACAGATCATCTCTCACCGTTTTTACTGGCAGCATCAACCACCTCCATGTACGCCGACGGTTCTCCTGCTTTGATGTAAGAGTCGATGGCCTCTTTGACCAGAGCCCGCTGAAGCTGAGCCTGAGCGAGCTGACTCCACACCGAGCTCTCGCCGCAGCGCTCCGCAAACTCATACGCCCGGTCCAGATTCCCGATGTGCTCGATCAGAACCTGTGCGCAACACCAAACATAACGTCAATCCAGACGCTTGTGTGTCTGTGTGACAGTGTATCGCTGTGTACCTGTATCGCTGAGGTGTTGACGTCAAACTTCTTAAAGATGGAGAACGCCTCTTCATACAGCTCATTGCTGATGGCAATGTTAGCGATGTCAGGAGCGTCGTAATTGTCCAGACGGTTGATGTACTCCATGACCCGCGTACGGTCCGCTTTTATGGCCGTCAGTATCAGCAGGTTCTGCAGGTTTCTGATGCATATAGACACATTTTGTTAACATAATATAAGAATATAATATGCATTACAATATTTACATATAGTCCTTATTTGTAAGCAGCTTTGGATAAAAGCATCTGCTAAATGAATACAAGTCATTATACTTATTTACATAAAATAAAATAATAAATAAAATAGATTGCTCCAATTATAATCAACAATATAATATAATAATATTTTAAAAAATATTATAAATATTATAAAATTTACTTGTATTCATTTAGCAGACGCTTTTATTCATAGCACTTACAAATTAGGAATAAAATAAAATAAAATAAAATAAAATAAAATAAAATAAAATAAAATAAAATAAAATAAAATAAAAATATATACTGTAATATTAATTAATATTAATAATATTAATAAATTTAATATGTTTATTATTAATTCAGATATTTTACTTCAAACAGTGTGTAATGGCATGATAAACAAGAAATATGATCATGTTAATATGTATTACTACAGATGTATTTAATACTTTATATTTAATAATATATCACAGATTTATATTTAACAACTATATATATATATATAAATATATACTTTAATGTATTATATGATGTTATTTATGATATAATATTATAATATAATTTAATGTAAATATATTTAATAAAATAAAATAAAATAAAATAAAATAAAATTGGTCCCATTATAATCAACAACATAATATAATAATATATTTACATTTATTCAAATGGTTAGCAAATGCTTTTATTTTACAGCACTTACAAATGAAGAATACAACGAAGTGAATAATCATAATTCAATATGATAAAATATATAGCATAATATAACAACGTAATATATTCACATTTATTCATACAGCAGATGCGTTTGTTCAAAGGTACATACATATGAAGAATACAAAAATCTTAATCTAATTTAATGTAATATAAACTAACCTGAACTAATATAATATAATATGATTCCTGTCAGTCAGGAATTTGTCAGTATTTCTCAAACTACAAATATTTAATTTACACATATCTTTATATTTTTGCTATGTATTGTATTCATTATATATTTAATTATGACAATTACATCAAATTTCAGTTTATCTCTAGCATAATATGATCTGACATAACATTAGTCACTTCCTGTGTGGACTGACCTGTGTTCACTAAATATGGAGTTCTCCAGAACTATTTTCTCCAGAAGTTCTATGAGCTCATTGGGCAGATCTGCCGTCATAAACGCCTTCACAGTCACAGACACTTCCTCCGGATCCTGCGTCTCAGGTAGAGCGGTCTGAACCACCTGTGCACACAATCCTCATCATCACTATGTGAAATAATCACATGCCAGTGATGTTTGCTGATGTTTGAGGTGAGACTCTTGCCTGATCGATCAGTGGCCGTCTGTAGGGGTTCGTCTCCAGCAAAACCCCAGCCCAGAGATCTGGATCTTTCCGTCGCACCAGGTACCGAGACTCGCTTTTAAACAAGGAGTTTTCATTGCACACCTACAAGAGAGTTATGCATTATAAAGGACATTATCTATGCTCAGAGCACTAGAGTTTCCTGCTGGATGGATCTGAACCTGTATCAGCTCCAGGTCACACTGGCCTCTCTCATAGGCCACGAACGCCAGGTGCGGGTCTCTCTTCTCGCAGTAACGGCCCACGGTGACGCTGTCGTAGTGCAGGTTCTCTCGGAGGAAGCGCTCAGGACTGGTGTTACTGTCTATGTAGATCTTCGCCAAGGCATTGTGGGTAGCAGGTTCTTCACAGCCCTCCTGAACACGAGACTCCAGCCAGGACAAGAGCAGCTTCAGTCTGGAGACAACCAGGACAGAGACAATGATCTGTGTCAGTTTATGTATTAGGACTGGGTAAAAAAAATAAAAATTCTTTCTGACGATTCTTATGATTTTTGATATGTATTTGCTCTGAAATAAGAGTAATTTTTAACTCGTAAAAGAGTTATTTATTTTATATATATTGGATTAATTTTATATGAATATATGCAATTTTATATTTTACATATAGTAGATTCTTTTTATATTAATATATACAATTTTATATTTTAAATATAGTACATTGACTTTATATTAATATATGCATTTTTATATTTTAGATATATTACAATCATTTTATATTAATATATACATTTTTATATTTTAGATTTAGTAGATTTACTTTATATTAATATATGCACTTTTATATTTTACATGTAGTACATTTATTTTATATTAATATATGCATTTTTATATTTTATATTTAGTAAATACACTTTTTATTAATATATGCATTTTATATTTTAGATTTAGTAAATTCACTTTTTATTAATATATGCATTTTATATTTTAGATATAGTACATCCATTTTATATTAATATATACATTTTTATATTTTAGATATATTAAATTCATTTTAAATTAATATATACATTTTTTATATTTTAGATATATTACATCCATTTTATATTAATATACACATTTTTATATTTTAGATATATTACATTCATTTTAAATTAATATATACATTTTTTATATTTTAGATATATTACATCCATTTTATATTAATGTACACATTTTTATATTTTAGATATATTACATCCATTTTATATTAATATACACATTTTTATATTTTAGATATATTACATCCATTTTATATTAATATACACATTTTTATATTTTAGATATATTACATCCATTTTATATTAATATACACATTTTTATATTTTAGATATATTACATTCATTTTATATTAATATATGCATTTTTTTATTTTAGATATATTACATCCATTTTATATTAATATATACTTTTTTTATATTTTAGATATATTACATTCATTTTATATTAATATACAATTTTATATTTTACATATAGTACATTCACTTTATATTAATATATGCATTTTTATATTTTAGATATAGTGCATTAATTAATTTCATATTAATATACACATTTTTATATTTTAATATATTACATCCATTTTATATTAATATACACATTTTTATATTTTAGATATATTACATCCATTTTATATTAATATATACTTTTTTTATATTTTAGATATATTACATTCATTTTATATTAATATACAATTTTATATTTTACATATAGTACATTCACTTTATATTAATATATGCATTTTTATATTTTAGATATAGTGCATTAATTAATTTCATATTAATATACACATTTTTATATTTTAGATATATTACATTCATTTTATATTAATATATACATTTTTATATTTTATATTTAGTAGATTTACTTTATATTAATATATGCACTTTTATATTTTACATGTAGTACATTTATTTTATATTAATATATGCATTTTTATATTTTATATTTAGTAAATTCACTTTTTATTAATATATGCATTTTATATTTTAGATATAGTACATCCATTTTATTTTAATATATACATTCATTTTATACTAATACATACATTTTTATATTTTAGATATAGTAGATTTGGATTTTATATAGTAGATTCAATATGTCTAAAGCAAGACATCCAACATATATATATATATATATATAAAAAATCAAGGGATGTTTTTCATTTTTGAGATGTGATCGAATATTTATGATACCTAAATAGTTACAATATATTAAATGTTATTTTGTTGGTAATATACAATTTTCACATTATCTAAATACTAAATTTAAATACTGTTTAACTGTTTAAATACTAATAATTATAAGTTACTTTATACTATATATATATATATATATTATATTTAATGTTATAAATATTTTTAAATATCATAAATATTCAATGCATCTAATGACTTTCTAAGTAAAACTGCAATAAACATGTATTTTTCATGTGAAAATGCATGTTTTTATGTTGAGAAGGAATGATAGAACAGGGTCCGTTATACCGGTTTCTTTTTTCCACTTCTTCCACCAGCTGGTCAGTGCTGAAATTTCCTCGTACGGCCAGGATCAGACTCTTAATGGTGTCCTCGGAGCAGTCGACATCCAGCAGACCACCGACCACCACCGGCAGCCGGCTGGGATTGACCTGCACACGAGGATATCTCAGATAAATGATTCATTGACATGTTTGTGCTTGTTGTGTTCAGGACTTTCATCATACCTTCTGTACGTAGATCTCGATGTATTTCTGTAGGCTGTTGCGGTACAGGTACAGAACGAGATCGTGGACGAAATCGAAGCGGTCGCACACGATGATGAGAGGCAGCTGATCTGTGAGTTTGGCTTCCTGTGCAACGACACAAATAAATACAGATCGATATCTGATGCATCTCTAGTCCATCTCGATGCCTTTGTGTGCCATTTACTACATTTCCAGTGTTGGGGAAGCTACTCTGTAGTTTGAGAAGCTAAGATACAGTCAAGCTACCCATCTGAAAAAGTAGTTAGCTACACGACAAGTTACAATCAAAAAGGAGCTAGCTTTTAAAAAAAAAAGTTATTACAATGACATTGCATATTTCAAATACATTAATTAAAATGACTGTCAACGTGCAAAACTGCTACAAATGTCACATCAATGCAAGAACAAAATGTATGCAACTTAAATTGGACACACAAGAGTAGTCAGAAATATGCGATAAAACTCACAGCACAAGCAGTGATGGAGCTCGCTGCGTTTACTGTGAACGGAGCCGCTCTGAGACGCGAATCATGTCTGCTTGAGTCACATGAACACAGTGCGCTTCGTTCTGAAACCAACTGAAATCACAGTTTTCTGCTCGATTGACAGAATGCTTCGCCAAAGCAATGGCGCAAAACACAACGTTAGTGATCGTTCAGGTTCATTACAAAACTGTGGCGGGTCATCATAAAATCAGACATAGACATTTGATAATGAGTGCAATAAAGCAATAAACTGTAAAGACGCAAGATGCTTGATGGAACAATAGATGGCGGTAATGCACGATTTTAGTTTGCGATCTAATAATAAGACGACGCTGCGCTGCTTCAGTGCATTGCAAGATCGTCAAAACACAAAACAGAGTGTAGCTTTTGTTTGCGCTACACTGCTACTTGCTGGAAAAAATAGTTAGCTACTGGTAGAGCTACACTGTTTTAAAAGCAATTGAGCTACTGTCAAAATACTGAAAAATGTAGTTAAATTAGCAGTTACTTGTAGTTATCTACTCCCCAACACTGATTTACATCATCAAACAGAATTATAATGAATTGATATAGTCAAAGAAGTGTGAGACAATACTTATAATAATAGTTAGTGTTATTACTTAAATTAAATTGTAAAAGATTACATTAAAAATGCTAAATGTAAGCTAATGCTGAATGTTTATTTTATTGTTATTGATTCAAGTTATTCAATTAATTAAACCTGTTAATAATTAAACAAAAAATGTAATTCTAAGCCTATGTTGAATGTTAATTTTATTGTTATTAATTCAATTCATTCAATTAATTAAAATAAATTGTTAATAAATGTAGGCTAATGTTGGATATTTATTTTGTTGTTATTAATTCAGTTCAATTACTTAAAGGATTCGTTCACTTCAGAATTAAAATTTCCTGATAATTTACTCACCCCCATGTCATTCAAGATGTTCATGTCTTTCTTTCTTCAGTCGGAAAGAAATGAAGGTTTTTGAGGAAAACATTTTCTCCATATAGTGGACTTCACTGGGGTTCAACGGGTCCAAATGTCAGTTTCAAAGAGCTCTACACAATCCCAGACGAGGAATAAGAGTCTTATCTAGAGAAACCATCGGCCATTTTCTAAAATAAAATAAAAATGTATATACTTTTTAACCACAAATGCTCATCTTGCACTGCTCTGTGATGCGCCACGCATTACGTAATCACGTTGGAAAGGTCACGGAAGTACCGATCCAGTCTTTACAAAGTGAACGTGCAAAGACTAAGTCAAACGCCCTTTACAAAAAAGGTAAAAACGATGTCAGACGATTTTTAAGTTGGAGGAGAAAATGAGATGGAATTTTTCGCTCTCCCGCGGTACTTCCACCTACGTCACATGTGACCTTTCCAACATGATTACGTAATGTGTGGCGCATCACAGAGCAGTGCAAGACGAGCATTTGTGGTTAAAAAGTATATAAATTGTTGTTTTTATTTTAGAAAATGACAGATCGTTTCTCTAGATAAGGCTCTTATTCCTCGTCTGGGATCGTGTAGAGCTCTTTGAAACTGACATTTGGATCCGTTGAACCCCAGTGAAGTCCACTATATGGAGAAAAATCCTGGAATGTTTTCCTCAAAAACCTTAATTTCTTTTCGACCGAAGAAAGAAAGACATGAACATCTTGGATGACATGGGGGTGAGTAAATTATCAGGAAATTTTTGTTCTGAAGTGAACTAATCCTTTCAAATAAATTGTTAATTATTAAATTATATAGTGTTATCATTATTTTTATTACCATAACTGTGACATTTCTTGTTATTGTTTTGATCATCTGTATTAATGCTTTTGTTAATATTGTGTTAAACAGTATACAGTATATGAAGACAGATGCACCGAACTGCATTTATTCATGGATTTTACTGAACTTAATACACTTTGTTTCTCTCTATTGTACCTTGAGGAAGTTCTTGACGCGCTCGGCGTCGTAGCAGTTGCTCTCTCGACAGATGCGCTCCACCTCTTTGATCTGACCCGTCTTGCACGCGGCCTGAATGTATTTAAAATGCACATCAGGGTCTTGACTGAAGTTCACGATAGATCCCAGAAAATAAAACAGACCTGAAAGAGACAGAGGAATATTTTACAAAACCAACCTCTAACCCTTCTGAAGCTTTAAAGTTCCCTTATTATTCAATGTTAAAGAACAGGTTTACATTCATCCAAGGTAAAAACAAAAAAACACTAATTTTCTCATAATATCAATTGCAGCATCAGCTCTTTGCTCACAGTGTCTGAAACGGTTTGATAAAGGATTCGGTCTCTCTAAACCCCGCCTTCCTAAGAGCTGCTCTGCTCTGATTGGTCAGATGGCCCAGTCTGTTACCAGGAAGTGATACTGGAATTACTGACGACTCGAGTCGATTCTTTCTTTTGAAAAACAATAACTCCATTTATCTGCACTTTGAACTTTGCAGACCTTTTACATTCACAAACAGCTCTATTACACGCTACATGAAAGGTCATATCCCAAAAAGCTTTAAATACACACGTTCATGGGCGTCTCACCCTCATAACTCTTAAAGGATTCGAAAAGTTCCACCAGCGTTTGCGTTCCCAGCTGCTCGTGGTACTTGGTCGCGACCTGAACGCTCAACTGCAGGTTTTGACGGAGGTTTGCAGCCAGCATGGCTCTTAAACACTCAATGGAGTCGCCGACAGACAGAGCGCCAAAGAAATTCACCAACCACTGAGAGAGAACCAGGAGAAAAAACAATGTTTAATACTACTCTGACAGATGAAAAGTGTTATTTTGTTACACACTCAGACACGCACACACCTCTGGGTTGAGCAGGTGTGTGTGTACGATGGCTCGTTTGATGTCATAGGGGTCGGTGTAATGCTCCAGTGCTCTCTGCAGTAAGCCAGCTTTCTCACACAGCTGAGCGATGTGAGCGCGGTCATAGTGTGTGAACATCTGATTACCCAGGATCGCATCTGCTACCTGCGAACACACGACAGGCCCTGCTCAGAGATGCAAATGTCTTGATGTGATGCTTTTGGTTTGCGTCTGGGTTGAAGGTTTATCACTGCCAACAAATCCTGCTGGGATCTTACTAACAAGTTGAGAAGTTGACATTATGATGTGACATGCATTTGAAGTGTTTTTGGATAATCATAATGGACAAAAATGTCATATTTCTCTCTCAGTTTCTGAAAACGGTAAGTTCTTAAAATAAAAATCTACATTAACATCTTTAAGCTAAACTTTTATCAATAAAACCCCAAACACATACAAATTTTCTTAATCATGACCGATACCAATCCAATTCCAACATTAATTTTTAATTTAATGGCTCATTCTCTGCGGTGGAATTATTATGTTTAAATATTAAAAATAATTTTTTTATTAACTGAAAAAAAGCTGAAATAAAATAAATATATAAATATATAAAAATAAAACATAAATAATAGATTAAAAACTAAAAATGTTGTGTTGGCAACTAACTAAAATAAATTAAAATTAAAGTTTAAGGTGAAGTACAAAAATGACTAAAAAACAGAAATAAAAACAAATTAAAGCTAAAAATTAATTTTAAAAAATTAAAAGCGCATAACAAAAACAAAAACTTAAACTAAAAAAATAAATAATAATAAGTATTAATTATTAATAAATACTGTAATATTATATAAATAATCCTAAAATAACACTGGTTCTTAGATGATCTGAGTTTTTAAAAAAATAATTAAATAATTAAAATTAAAATGGCTATTAATAAATACTATGACAGAATATAAATAATATTAAATAAAGTTTAACTCATTATTATGATATTGTGCTCATCTTGTATAAATATGATAGTTCAGGTGATAGTTCACCTGAGGGGCGTGGATGAGGTTCATCTCCAGGAGGCGTGTCTGTAGAGGCCCCTCCTCCGGCCTGTTGTTCTTCAGAGCGTCCAATAGGAATGAAGTACACTGCTGCACTAGATTATTCTCCATGAAGACATCAACCACCTGAAACATACACATATATTAGAGATGAGCGTCATTACAGCGTGAAGGACAGTGAGAGAAACTTGAGAATTTGGGTCTAGATGGTGAATATGGGGATTCTGATAATGAGCTCTAGAAATAACTAAAATGGCCGAGTGAGTGAGTTTGTTACCTGGCTGATGTTCACCAGCGGTTCTTCATCCTGAACCAGCATCTGAGCAAACTGAAGCCCCTGATCAGGCCCGGATCTCATCACGCTCCTCAACAACATCACCCAGTCTGGAGAGTATCCCATCTGCCCCGGAAAAACATCACACGTCAATCACTTCACAGCAAAGCAGAAAGACAGATAACAGTGGAATCGAGTGTTTTAAAGTGCCTCTATTATGCTGAACCTACATAGGTTTGTAACTAATTTGCATAATTCCACAACAGACTGGACCATCTGACCAATCAGAGCAGAGTAGGCTCTCAGAAAGGCGGGGTTTAGAGACTGAATCCTTAATCGAACCGTTTCAGACGTACCTTCTTAGCATAGAGGACTATCTTCTGGAATTGACCGGTCTCAGCAAAGCATTGAATGACTTTAGCAGGAACATTCGCCCGGAGATAAACGCTGAGGGCCAGAGTGATGTCAGCGGCCTTCACCAGATCACCCAACTCCTCCGAACACTCCAGCTGCAGGGCATCATGGGAAAAAACAATGTTTTTGTTAACTAAATCTAAAACTAGAACCAATAAAAACCATTTTCAGTACTTGAAAAAAAGCTGAAATGAAACAATATAAATCGATGAAAAAATTTAACTTTAGTCTAACTGAAACCTAAATTAAATAAGTTTGAGTTGAAGCACCAAAATTACAACTAAAATGGGAAATAAATCTATATAGAAATATATATAAAAATAAAAATGATAAAAAAGCACACAACAAAATTACTAAAACGAACTAAAATTAACGCTGGTCGTTTTTCGGTAAGTGTTGCAAACCATCTCCAACCAACTGCACATTTCAAGCATAAAAATAAAATGATTCGCAAAACACTAGAGGTATATTTGATTAGCCTACTTCCTTTTTTAAACGAGGCAATAAATAGTTGACAGACAGAACGATAGATAGAATGATAGATAGATAGATAGATAGATAGATAGATAGATAGATAGATAGATAGATAGATAGATAGATAGATAGATAGATCAAACATTTTGGCAATTTACCATAGGAAATATATCGTTTTTAAAGCTTTTTATCGGTTGTTGAGGTTGAGCCTAGAAATAGTTCACCAAAGTAGGTTTTTGAAATATTTTCCAATATTTAACGAACGATTCGATGGACAGAGGCAGTCCTAGAGGCAAAGTTGCTCAGAATGAGGAGTTCTACCATGTGGTACAAATGTCGTGGGTGTGTGCAAAAAATCGTGCACTACACAATCCTTTACGCACAACACAAAGGTGCCCCCTGGTGGCCGACTTCTTTTGAATTTCTCACAGGCCTCTAGAGCCGTGAGTCAAACGGGCCCAGCGAGTTTTATTCCGATTGGCCTCCGTTAACCTTGTCTGATAGCTGCTCAAACTTTATTGGCCGATGGCAGACATGTTTTTTGAGATACATTTACATTTAATCATTTAGCAGACACTTTTCTCCAAAGCGACTTACAAATGAGAACAGCAAAAGCAATCAAATCAACATGAGGGCAACAGTATGCAAGTGCCGTGTCAAGTCCCAGTTATTCCAGCAAACTGAACATAGCAAAAAAAAAATTATTATTATTATTTTTTTTTTTTTTTTAAGTAAATAGATACGTCAATGTCCTCATAGACAATCATTGCACCTCGGACAAAGACACTGCATGCCCATTTTCAAGTCAATCGGACTAACGGTTAAGTAGTTATAGCCATTTTTCATGTTTTTTTCCTGTTATAGCGCCACCAAGTGGCCAGTCACCACATCCTTTATTATGTGACCACAGAATGAGCTCTTACATAGCTATGCCAAGTTTGGTTAAAATATCTCATTCTGTTATCGAGTTATAGCCATTTTAGTAAAAGTGGCTCCACCCACTTCGAAACGTTTTGGCGAAATTTCGTGAATCGAAATTCCACATTTTTTTTGATAATTATTGACAGTCAGACTTGTCTTTCTGCACTGGTTTGGTTCCGGCCAAAAACCTAGGATTAGTCTGCGAAAATAGTTATTTCAAAAAAATCCAAAAATACCTGAAAATTTCGCCAGTAAGATGCGCAAAACCATTTTTTTGTCCAACATGCATTTTGTCCGTCTTGAGCCAAGGATTCCAATGATATAGCGCCTCCGTCAGGTTAATCGGGGCGAGCCTTGGTGACGCTGTAGACGGCCCTCAAAGTTTCAAGTCTCTACGTCTTACATTTTGGTCTGCCCGATCATTTTTAACAGAGAATGCTGATCCTTGGAAATTTTAACAATTACAATTTGATTACACGCTTGAACCACTAAATATAATTTAATTAAAACACAAAAACGTAACGTAATCTTACTTTTGTTTGGTTCTCAAAATACTGTCTAAACGTAACTTTATTCCACAAACTGCATAAATGCACAGATATATTGAAATAAAAATAGTAAAAAATTAATAGACAAGTAATAACTGAGAAAAACGAATCGTAATAGTACACCTTCTCTCCCTTGAGCCACTTCTCCAGGAGCTGCGTGCGTCCCTGCTGCAGCACCGGCCTGCAGAGCTCCACTGACTCCAGTTTATTCAGCTGCCCGCGGTCCAGCAGAACCCCGAAATACTGAAGTAGTGGAGACGCCTGGCTGCCCTGAGCCGGCACCGCCTGGAACCTGCGGATGGTGTCTGCCGTACGCAAGATACCCTGAGTGTTTGGAGAGAGGATTCAGAGATGACAGCAAACGTTTTGTGTTGTGTTTGTGTCACTCAGTTTTATGTGTGTTTTTTCGGGTACCTTGGGAGCTGATGCAGCGACTTTGGCCGCCTCCGTGTAGCTGCCCTGTGAGAAGAGCGTGTTGAACTTGTGTGTCAAGAGCTCCTCGGCTCCGGGAAGATCGCTGCGTAACGCCATCCGTAACGCCAGCTCGGGATTCTGCAGCACACTAGTCACGTAATTCACAATGTTCTCCTCCTCAACACACACCGACAGGACCTAAACACACACACACTCGTGAAACATGTGGATTTTATTTTTAAAAGTAGTTTTTTTTTTTATAATTATATTTACATTTTATTTATATTTATTAAGTTATACATTTATTTAGCTATTATTATTTTAGATGCCCTTATAACTGTAACTTTAGAATACTTGACTCTCATTGGTCAATTAGAGCATCCTCTTATGTATAATGACTGTGTTCAATTTTTTTTTTTATGTAATGACGTTAATATATAACTGTGTTAAACTAGTTTAATGTCTCACTCCACACTCTCTTTCTTCTCACAGAATAAATTAATTTACACCCGAATCAACAAACAAATGAATAACAAATGAATAGATAAATATATACAGATAAACAAACAGATAAATAAGCAAATAAATAGAAATATAAACAAACAAATACATAAACAACAAATATATGAATAAATAGAAAGATAAATAAATAATAATAAATAAACAGACAGACAGACAGATAGATAGATAGATAGATAGATAGTTAGAATGTTAGACAGAACGATAGAACGATGGATGGATGGATGGATGGATGGATGGAATGTTAGACAGAACGATAGAATGATGGATGGATAGACAGAATGTTAGACAGAACGATTGATGGATGGATAAATGGATGGATGGATGGATGGAATGTTAGACAGAATGATAGAATGATGGATGGATGGATAGACAGAATGTTAGACAGAACGATTGATGGATGGATGGATAAATAGATGGATGGATGGATGGATGGATGGATGGATGGATGAATGGATGGATGGAATGTTAGACAGAACGATAGATGGATGGATGGATGGATGGATGGATGAATAGATGGAATGTTAGACAGAACGAGAGAATGATGGATGGATAGACAGAATGTTAGACAGAACGATTGATGGATGGATGGATAAATAGATGGATGGATGGATGGATGGATGGATGAATGGATGGATGGAATGTTAGACAGAACGATAGATGGATGGATGGATGGATGGATGGATGAATGGATGGAATGTTAGACAGAACGAGAGAATGATGGATGGATAGACAGAATGTTAGACAGAATGATAGAACGATTGATGGATGGATGGATGGATGATGGATGGATGGAATGTTAGACAGAATGATAGAATGATGGATGGATGGATAGACAGAATGTTAGACAGAACGATTGATGGATGGATGGATAAACAGATGGATGGATGGATGGAATGTTAGACAGAACGATAGAATGATGGATGGATGGATGGATGGACAGACAGAATGTTAGACTGAACGATTGATGAATGGATGGATGGATGGATGGATGGATGGATGGATGATAGAATGCTAGACAGAACGACAGAACGATGGATGTGTGTACCTGCCCCTTCTTATTGACCCCGATGATCCCAGATGTGCTCTCGTGAGCGGCCGTGACGAATATGGTTTCAGCGCTGATGCGGTTCATGTAAATACACACACCCGACTCCAGATCATACATGTGGAAATAGCCGTATTTAGTGATGAGGTAGATGACGCCGTGCTTCGTACCGATCTGAGAGAGACAGTGAGGTTAACATGAGCAGATCATTCTACATGTGATCAGGTGATAGTGTGGTAACGGCTGAACCTGCATGGCCACGGGGAAGTCCGTCTGTGCTTCTGGAGGGAAAAACACGTCCACTGCTTTCTTAGTGAACGGCTGGTTACCGGTCTGAGGCTGACCGACCTCGATGATGTGCAGCTGGAGGACACGAAAACATCTTTATACTCAAAACACAAAACAAATGATGAGTTCAGAAAGCTGTGTGAATCGTCACCTTTCCACCAGCCTGTCCTCTGACAGCGAAGCAGAAGAGCGTTGAAGCGTTCGGGTTTCCCTCCAGTTTATAAAGTCCAAACGCGGCCGTGTGACCCTCGATGGGCTGAGAGACCTTACGGTCCACAGAGAACAACTGCATGGCACCGATGACCCGGTTCTGCTGCAGGACCCAAAGATGGAGAGACAGTTACAAATGACCTGCTTATGATGCTTTCTTACTTATAGTGCTGGAACAGATGAATTACCTCTAAACACACACACACTCTCACACACACACACACACACACACACTCACACACACACACACACTCACACACACACACACTCTCACACACACACACACACACTCTCTCACACACACACACACACACACACTCACACACACACACACTCTCACACACACACACACACACTCTCACACACACACACACACACACACACTCACACACACTCACACTCACACACACACACTCACACTCACACAACACGCACATACACACAAACACACACACATACACTCTCACACACACACACACACACTCTCACACACACACACACACACTCACACACACACACTCTCACACACACAACACATAAAACACAGAGAAACACACTCTCACACACACACACTCTCACACACACTCTCTCACACACACACACACTCTCACACACACAACACAAAACACACACAACACATAAAACACACACACACAACACAGAGACACTAACACACACACACTCACACAACACACACACTCACAACACGCACACACACACAAACACACACACTCTCACACACACACACACACACTCTCACACACACACACACACTCACACACACACACTCTCACACACACAACACATAAAACACACACACACACACTCTCTCTCACTCACACACACACACACACTCTCACACACACAACACATAAAACACACACAACACATAAAACACACACACACAACACAGAGACACTAACACACTCTCACACACACACACACTCTCACACACACAACACATAAAACACACACAACACATAAAACACACACACACAACACAGAGACACTAACACACACTCACACAACACGCACACAACACACACTCACACAACATATAAAACACACACACACACAACACAGAGACACTAACACACACTCACACAACACACACACTCACACAACACGCACACAACACACACTCACACAACATATAAAATACACACACACAACATTAAACACACACACTCACACAACACACACACAACACACTCACACAACACATAAAACACACACACACACATAAAACACACACACACACAACATATAAAACACACACACACACATAAAACACACACACACACAACATATAAAACACACAATTTAGTATGTTTTTTTAAGCCATTTGGTTTACGAGGACACAGGAAGTGATACCCATGTTATTATACACATTTGTGTCCTCATAAACCATATATACAAGAACACACACACTCTCTCTCTCTCTCTCTCACCTGCGCTGATATCCCGATAAGCAGGAGCCACTTCTGCTGCTCGTCCGTTCTGTAGTTGATGATCTGACATCCTGCGAGACTGGCGTGACGATCAAACATCTTGATTGGCTGAGAGTCTCCCTCCATGCTCCAATGATAGACGGCCGTGTCCGTAACCAGGGCGATGGTGTTAACGGAGATCCACTTCCAGAACAGGATCTCATCCGTCATGGTGTGAGCCTTCACCTTACTCTTCATCTCCAGGTTGAAGATCTGAAGCGTCCGCGCCGCTGTGGGTCAGAATAGTGCGATGTAAACTCACAACTGCAAGTTACGGTGAGAATATAAAGTCCTTTTTTCCTCACAAGTTTATATCGATTATATAAGTTTAGATCAGAATTGTGAGATAATGAGATAAAGTCGCAGTTACCTTTTTTATTTTTTTATTCCCATGGCGGAAACATAATTACATGGTCCTAACACTAACAGAAAACTTTCTGCATTTTTACAATAATAATAAAAAAAAAAGCTACTTACTTTATTTTTATATACTTTTTACAAACTGTAAAATGATGTTTTGTCAGGTTTTTCTTATTTCTGGGTACAAACTTGCCCCCAAAATATGTTTAAAGAGTACAGATACACACAGTGCTCATGCATATGTCAGGAGTCACAATTATCATTCGGTCTTTAGTCAACGGGACACAGACAAGTACATACATATGAGACAGAATATATGTATGTGTGAAGACCACAATGACTGACAGGCATCATTCCAGAACGACTGAGAAACTCACCATCTTCAATGAGTTCAGAGAGCAGAGCAAGAGCAGTTTAGTGGTTAGAGCGAGAAAGAACATTTTTGAGAAGCATATCAGAAAACAATAATGAATCCTGCATTAACATCGGCACCTTTCAGCGCGATGACCTTGCTCGCCGGGTTCATGATGGCGCTGTCTGCCGTGATCGGCCGGCGGATCGGGTTCGTTGGATCGCTCAGGTCGACGATGACCACCTGGTTCTGCTCGCCCACCTTCTCTCGGATGCAGATGAAGCGGTCAGACTCCATGGTCAGGCAGCTGAAGCTGATGCTGGCCGGACTCACTCCCAGCGCCTGCAGCTAGACGACGGTCAGAGAAACAATACTAATGCCATAACACTGGAGCTGATGAAAAGCTAATAATAAATGTATAAAAATAAAAATAGAAAATTCCAAATAAAATGAATGAAAACATTTAAAATAAAAATTAAAACTAAAATTTTTATAACTAAAATATTCACTTTATAAAAATGTAAATCATGTAAAATTGAAATCATTTTAAAAAATTTAAATAAAAAACAATCACTAAAAAAACTAAAAATAAATAAAACATGCTAAAAAGCTAAATCATAAAAACATCAAAATAAAACACTTCATTCAAATTCATTAAGTAAAAAAAATCAAATTAAATAAATAAATAAAACAAAACATCATAATTAAACACTTCCTAAAAATTGTCATAAAAATCTAAAATTAAAATAATTTTAAAATACAATCAAAATAAAACACTTACTAAAAATTAAATCGTAATCTAAAATTAAAATAATTAAAAATAAAAAACTTTCTAAAGATGTAAACCATAAAATATAAAATTTTAATAAATAATTAATAAAAATCAATCAATCAAAATAAAACACTTACTTTATAAAAATGTAAATCATGTCAAATTAAAATTATTTAAAAAAAATCTAAATAAAAAACATAATTAAACCCTAAAAATGTAAGATTAAAATGAATGACGTTTGTAAAAATAAAACAAAACAACACACATGCTAAAAAGTTAAATCGTAAAAATGTCACACTAAAATAACTTTAAAAAATAATAATTAATTAAATAAATATTTATATTTATAAATAAATTATATTTAAAACTATTTAAATAAATAAATAATTAAATAAAAATTAATTAAATAAAAACAAATTAAAATAAATAAATAATTAAAATAAAATCAATCAAAATAAAACGCTCACAAAAATTATTAAATCATCACAATCTAAAATTAAAATAATTTTTTTTAAAAATCATAAAAATATAAATAATTAAAATAAATCAAAATAAAACACTAAAAATTTACTAAATTATTAAACTGTAAAATGAAAACAAATAATTAAAAATCAAAATAAAATAAAATGGAAAATAAATTACATATATTTTATTTGTTTACTTCCATTAATCGATGCCAGAGAGCCATACAATGTGGTGTTAAATTATTGAAATATTAACTCGACTATTAACATGACGCGATAAAACATCTCTGATGTTAATCAAGAGTTTCTGTCCTAACCAGCTGCGAGCTGCGATTCAAGACATTATCTTTAATATATTCCTCATGGTAAAATCTCACTGCTCTGAACTCTCAGTACAGCTATATGCTCCACATTAAACTTCATGAGTGTTTGGATAATACAGACGGGTGAAGCCCCCACATTCTTCAGAGGTCAGAAGTCTCTCTCTGGGGTCTGGAGTGATTCACTGTTGAGAAACAGAGGCGTAACGCAAACCTGCTGTCTGTCTTCCTGGAACATACTGCTTACGCAAGGACCTGGAGATAGTGTATAGCAGCCTACAGCCAACACACTCTGAGTCAGAGAAAACAGGGCCACAACTCTTCCCTCCCTTTTCTTGTCTCAGCATTACTGACTCAAACACACACACACAGAGGAGAGGTGTGAGTCTGTGTTTGGTGCAGTAATGAACATCTTCACTGACTTCTCTGTGATCTTCTGGTCTCTAGATAAGTCTCGGGTCTCTCTTCTGGATAGGATCCTGAGATCCTTTTAACAAGTAATGCATGCTTTAAAATTGAAATTAAAATTCAATACAATGTTTTTCACTGCAAATTAAGACATTTTGTGAAAAGGGGACCTTTTCACAAGATGTAATATAAGTCTCTGGTGTCCCCAGAATGTGTGTGTGAAGTTTCAGCTCAAAATACCCCACAGATCATTTATTATAGCTTGTCAAATTTGCCCCTATTTGGGTGTGAGCAAAAACACGCCATTTTTGTGTGTGTCCCTTTAAATGCAAATGAGCTGCTGCTCCCGGCCCCCTTTCCAGAAGAGGGCGGAGCTTTACCAGCTCACGCTTCGGTCGCTCAACAACAACAAAGCTGGAGAATCTCACGCAGCCAAAATGACGAAAGTTTTCAGCCTTACATTGTTCAAACCGGAGTCGACACTGATGGAGAGACTCAGGAAGAAGTTACAACTTTTAGACGTTTCTGAATGGTTAGTGGATAAATTTATGTAGTTACTGTGGAGTTGATTCAACTCATCCACTAGCATGTGCCGTCATGTTCATCTTTTGTGTTGAATTGAGCCTCGTTTGTGAAGCAGTCCGGCGTAAAATGACGGCATTTACAACAACAACTCTTCCTCTTCTCTAAAGCAGCCCAACATGGCCCCGCCCCCTTTGTTGTGTGTTCTCGGGGGCGGGGTTTATGTACATTTTGGGGTTAGTGATTACACCAACCCGGGAAGAAGCTCACTGTAGTCCCTGACAGCAACATTACACACTAACTAAAGTTAAAAAAGTGAAATCATAATCAAGGTCACCTTTAACAACCTACACACAAGTCATTTGTTTACATACAGGCAAAAACACACTTCCAAGTAAAGTGCACTCCTCTCTGCTTGAAATATGTAAATGTCTCTCAGTTTCAGATTTCAAATCCAAACACACCTAATCTGATAAGTATCAGGAAACCAGGTGCTTTAGAAACGTTACATAAAAAGACTAATTTGAATGAAGCTGTCTGCAATTTACAACCTGTCTGGAGCTTCAAGGGGCATTTTTTTTGATAGGGGCATCATTTTTGTGGGGTATTAACCAAAAGCTAGCAAGTACAACCCCCCGATATTTATACCATGTTTAATGGAAACATAGAATCAGAGCTTTTATGAGCACTAAGTTCCCGTACGTACACAATGAACCAATTATCAGCACACATTCATCAGCTCAGTCCAAAAGTGCAATAACATTTGTGCAAGCCGTATCTATCACCACGCTGATGATAAAACAAAACCCATTTGAATTCAATTTACCACTTCAAAACACTCTGGAGAAAGTCAAACATGATCTAAAACAGCCACATAAACTAAAAAAGAAACAAATTAGAAAGCTTTTAAACTACTCATGACATCCTTTACTAGAATTTATCAACTTTTATTGTATTTATTATTTTATTTTAACTTGTTGTAGAACTTATAATAGCTAATCTGTTAATGAAATATAGATATAGACATATAGATTTACATTACAACATGTGGCATGTTTATAGGCTATAGTTTCTAAATGAGTAGGTTGCTATTTTTCATAGAAAATGCTATAGATAGAAAAGAAGAAAAACGTTAACATGGTAATGAGGAGCCATCAACGGTCTCGCCTTATTTTAACAAATGCTAAAGTTAAACAATTACAAGAACTATGTTACTTTTCCATATGGCCAAGTACAAGTTAGAATCAAGAGCTTTAAAGTCTGGTCCTTCTTGAATTTTTGACCCAACACTAAAAAATGCTGGGTTAAAAACAACCCACGTTGGGTTGAAAACGGACATGCCCAGCGGTTGGGTTAAATGTTTGCCCAACATGCTGGGTAGTTTTATTTAACTCAGCTATTGTTTAAAAATTACTGTATTTCTTGCTTAAAATGAACCCAAAGTATGTTGGACATTAACATTTATTAATATGTTTTTAATGAATAATAATTAAATTACTTATTAATAAATGTTCACCTTATGATTATTATTGTTGCCTCTAGTAATTATGTGTCTGATTTTTAATTTCCAACATATTTTGGGTTCATTTTAAGCCAGTCATATAGTCATTTTTAATCAATAGTTGAGTTAAATAAAACTACACAGCATGTTAGGCAAACATTTAACCCAACCGCTGGGTTTGTCCACTTTCAACAGAACTTGGGTTGTTTTTAACCCAGCATTTTTCCAAACAATCGGTTTTCTCCATGTGTAAAATGTGTTCTAATGATGGCTGATATTAGGATAAATCCTGGCCTTCAGATATTCCAAGAGACGACATAGCCGAAACCATTAAAGGCAACCCCTGGTGTTAAGACTTAATATAACGTAACTGAAATATGTAGTAAAAACCCATGAAAGATTTATTATTTAAAAAATCCATGACATATTTGGACAATGGGCGGCGCCATTTTGTTTGCGATCTATGTCAATGACGTCAAATGGTTGCACTCATTGCTCTACTGACACTGTCCTATTGCTATTTTTATCGCAACACAACTCGGAATATAATATATGACGCCACATTGTGCGGCTTTTGGTTGCAATTTTCAGTCGATGAGCCACAAGAGAAGCGATGTAAGTCTTTACTGCTTTACTAGCGATAAGAGGAGAAAAGAATAGGAAGTTGTTCTTTGTTCTCTTCATTTTAGTGCTGATGACTTTGAGGCTTTTAAAAGACCACGGCTGAAAGAGCTTACAGTTGCCGATGGATATAAGTGTGTGCTTTAACCAAACGCCGCGCCTGTCGTGGAGCCTGACGAAGGTAAGCCTATAACACATCTGGATTGAGACAGACTGCCTCAAAGCTCGCGTGCGCTGTGATGCACGAGATATCTGTGATTGCATAAAACAGTAGCATCTTCTCAGCATGTTTAACTGTGTGTAATGCATTCAGGTGATCAGACGTCAATCATACAACAGTAGTTCGAATAGCCACAGAGACATTGCACGTCTTCAATGTTTTCATCCTCGCTAATCCTCAGTCATTAAGGCTAAAGTAAGGAAGTTTTATTAGTCCACATTCTGCACAACTTCCTATTCTTTTTTCCTCTTATCGCTAGTAAAGCAGTAAAGACTTACATCGCTTCTCTTGTGGCTCATCGACTGAAAATTACAACTAAAAGCCGCACAATGTGGCATCATATATTATATTACGTGTTGTGTTGCGATAAAAATAGCAATATGACAGTGTCAGTAGAGCAGTGACGCCATTTGACGTCACCGACATTGAACGCAAACAAAATGGCGCCGCCCGTTGTCCAAATATGTCATGGATTTTTTAAATAACAAAAATCTTTCATGGGTTTTTACTACATATTTCACTAAGAGACATCATTTACGTTACATTAAGCCATACAGGGGTTCCCTTTAAGAGCCTGATGAACTGTCAAGTAGGAAATTAAGTAAAGTTAGTTTGTCTTCCCATGGCATTTTAAATTAGGTGCTTAAATAAAATAAAATACATCATATATCCTATGTAAACAAGTAATTGTTTACTAGGCTATTACTTTATTGTGGTTATATTATCAACCAACATGTGTGGATGATACCGCAAAAGACAAACAAAGAAATGAATTTCACGGGGAAGCATGTTCCCACCAAAACTACGCCCTTGCACATAACCACAACATTACTAACATCAATGAACGTCTACAGATATTGGTAATTGGTTATTGCAACCTTAAGCTAAAACCACAGACGTTTTAAGAATATTAATTGATTCAGTGTGCTTGTTTTGCTAAACTTGTGACGTTACTACATGAACATAGAGAAGCCTATCGAACAGCAACGTTACTTCGTAAAAAGACTTATAAATCAGCCAAATCAGGCTTTAAATCTAACAGGTTTAAGTGAAGGGTTGGGCTTACGTTATTGTATATATAGCACTAGCTTTGTATGAAAAGCAATGCATTTATGAGATGTCCTCAATAAAGTCCCACAGGACACACTCAGGATGTAGTGAGGCAGAAAGATCCAGATGTCCACACACACACACACAGATCTTAATGAGGAGTTAAACTCATTTCCTGATGGGCTCGTCTACGATGCTGCTTCTGACCTGCTGTCTTTTGTCTCCCAGCATTCAGAGCAGAAAGAGATGAAGCAGACGCACCGAGGAGACTCTCTTTGTCTCTGTCTCTTCCGCTTGCTGATCTGTTACTGCAAGACATTTGCATTCATGCATTTAGCAAATGCTTTTATGCAAAATGAAACATTTGATTAGCATCTACATTCCCTAGAGAAAAAAAAGAAAGTGAAAAGGTAAGTACACCCTCTTTAAATACTATGGTTTTACATAAAAGGGCATAATAAAAAAACATCTGGTCCTCATCAACCATACAATTTAAAGTTTTAAAATGACTGTATATATTATTTATCAAGAATCAACTTTTGCATGGTGTGTTGGCAGTGTGTGTGCACAACCACCCTATAGTGATGTTTTCAGCCCACGACCGCTGACTGACAGTCCTGCATTACTAAAGTTTCCGCCCTCAGCAAGCTGTACACTGTCCGCCATTTTCTCCGCGCTTGAGCAGCTGTAGCGACAACAATGTCTGGTAAGTAATTGAGATGTTTTGTTGCTGGATGTAAGAGTGAACATAACACTCTTCATTTACTGACATCTGAGCCGCTGAACGCAGTGCAATTTTATTTTTTAAGGGAATGCGCCACAGATCTAATATACACATACGATTTCTGTATTGTTGCCTGCTATTTACGTTCACAGACATAACTGACTGTTTATGTCTTTAAACAAAATGTGAATGAAAAGTTCCTCACGACGAGACTTGACGTCAGCTGTCTGTGTGCCCGTGCTTCAGATGACTGCCCTCAGAAAACGATCCATTAGAAGTTTAAACTGATATAGCTTTAAAACACGTGCAAATAATAAACTTTAATGCTGAAAGAAGTACTATGCTATAAATGAGAATGATCGCGATATACAAACCCGATTCCAAAAAAGTTGGGACGCTGTACAAATTGTGAATAAAAAAGGAATGCAATGATGTGGAAGTTTCAAATTTCAATATTTTATTCAGAATACATCATAGATGACATATCAAATGTTTAAACTGAGAAAATGTATCATTTTAAGGGAAAAATAAGGTGATTTTAAATTTCATGGCATCAACACATCTCAAAAAAGTTGGGACAAGGCCATGTTTACCACTGTGTGGCATCCCCTCTTCTTTTTATAACAGTCTGCAAACGTCTGGGGACTGAGGAGACAAGTTGCTCAAGTTTAGGAAGAGGAATGTTGTCCCATTCTTGTCTAATACAGGCTTCTAGTTGCTCAACTGTCTTAGGTCTTCTTTGTCGCATCTTCCTCTTTATGATAAATGTTTTCTATGGGTGAAAGATCTGGACTGCAGGCTGGCCATTTCAGTACCCGGATCCTTCTTCTACGCAGCCATGATGTTGTAATTGATGCAGTATGTGGTCTGGCATTGTCATGTTGGAAAATGCAAGGTCTTCCCTGAAAGAGACGACGTCTGGATGGGAGCATATGTTGTTCTAGAACTTGGATATACCTTTCAGCATTGATGGTGCCTTTCCAGATGTGTAAGCTGCCCATGCCACACGCACTCATGCAACCCCATACCATCAGAGATGCAGGCTTCTGAACTGAGCGCTGATAACAACTTGGGTTGTCCTTGTCCTCTTTAGTCCGGATGACATGGCGTCCCAGTTTTCCAAAAAGAACTTCAAATTTTGATTCGTCTGACCACAGAACAGTTTTCCACTTTGCCACAGTCCGTTTTAAATGAGCCTTGGCCCAGAGAAAACGCCTGCGCTTCTGGATCATGTTTAGATATGGCTTCTTTTTTGACCTATAGAGTTTTAGCCGGCAACGGCGAATGGCACGGTGGATTGTGTTCACCGACAATGTTTTCTATGTGATGCAGTGCCGTCTAAGGGCCCGAAGATCACAGGCATCCAGTATGGTTTTGCGGCCTTGACCCTTACGCACAGAGATTGTTCCAGATTCTCTGAATTTTTTGATGATATTATGCACTGTAGATGATGATAACTTCAAACTCTTTGCAATTTTTCTCTGAGAAACTCCTTTCTTTATTTCTTTATTGCTCCACTATTTTTCGCCGCAGCATTAGGGGAATTGGTGATCCTCTGCCCATCTTGACTTCTGAGAGACACTGCCACTCTGAGAGGCTCTTTTTATACCCAATCATGTTGCCAATTGAACTAATAAGTTGCAAATTGGTCCTCCAGCTGTTCCTTATATGTACATTTAACTTTTCCGGCCTCTTATTGCTACCTGTCCCAACTTTTTTGGAATGTGTAGCTCTCATGAAATCCAAAATGAGCCAATATTTGGCATGACATTTCAAAATGTCTCACTTTCAACATCTGATATGTTATCTATATTCTATTGTGAATAAAATATAAGTTTATGAGATTTGTAAATTATTGCATTTATTCACAACTTGTACAGTGTCCCAACTTTTTTGGAATCGGGTTTGTAGATGATAATCAAGACCAAGCAGATGTCTTGTTAATATTTGGCAGAGAATCCTAGTGAAGCAGGAACTGTGATCGTAGAGAGGGGGCGGGGCACAGCAGCTCATTTGCATTTAAAGGCACATGCACGAAAACAGCCTGTTCTTGACTGTAGTCAGAAATGGGTATTTACAACATGGATTTATAAATGATCTGTGAGTTATTTTAAGCTGAAACTTCACAGACACATTCTGGGGACACCTGAGACTTAAATTACATCTTAATAGACAAGTCTATTTCATTAATTTTCTGCTCAAAACACAATTATTCAAGTAATGAGTTCAACTAAAGATATTTAGATCATGGCTAGACTTTAGTTTGAGTGTGTTTGTGTCCTAAAACTAGTCCTCTGTGTCAGTTTGAGCTGGTGATAAACATGTTTCCTCTTCCTGCTCATAACTTCATTAGTTAAATCTCTATTGGGTTACAGCTTTACATCAGCAGCCAATCAGAGGACAGAGAAAAATGACGCTGCAAAAATAACAGCTCAAACATGAGCAGGACAAGATATAGTAGGGGGGGAAAGTCATTTAAATAAAATAAGGGATTATGGATTTTAAGATCTATGAGATGAGATTTGAAAGACTAGTGAAGCTAGCTATATTTATATCTGTCTGTTGTTTTCCAGTTTAATATTATTTATAAAACATAAGCTGAATGAAACGTGTGTCTATTTATAAAAGCACATGCACACACACACACATTCCCATTCATTATCAGTAACTGTTTCAATACAATCCAGCCCTGAATGAACTCAAACACACATTCAAGACATAAAGCCGAGCTGCTAGAGGCCCAAAATCCTGCCGGCTGCAGATTCTTGGCATTCTTTCACCAAACTGCACCGGCTGAGCGTCCGACACCGGAATGAGACAAGAAAGACAGAGAAAGAGAAATCAAAAGAAAGCGTGGAGGGACTGGAACTGGATCTCAAGCGACATGCAATGAAATTCCACATATTACAACAAAATATCATCTTGAATCCCGGTAAATCAGCCGTACATCTAAATGAGACGGCAACATCTGGATTCAATCGGCTGGAGAGTGAATTCCAGATGTGTTCGGAGGATTCCAAGGCATTCATAGAAAACACGGCCTGTGGAAAGGTGAGGCCGGGACGATCTGCGAGACGCTCACACGTCTCTGTCATGGAGAATATTTTCAAAGGAGTGTAGAATGAAACTTCATTAGCGTTTGGCACTGCGCTGAGGCCCTCGGCTCTATGAACACAGAAAATACACTGTCCAATTGTTTCCAATGGATCCCACAACAGAATACACACATTTCAATGCAGGAGACGAGAAGAAAAGAGTGAAGGAAAGTCGTAACATGAGAATCCTGCACTTTTAAAGGGGTTAGTTAGTGTGTAATGTTGCTGTTTGAGCATAAACAACATCTGCAAAGGTACGACGCTCAAAGTTCAATGCAAAGAGAGATATTTTCTTTTACAGAAATCACTTTTTAAACGGCTGGTAGGGACTACAACGAGCTTCTTCCTGGGTTGGTGACATCACTAACCCTAAAATTTACATAAACTCCGCCCCTGTGAACACGCAACAAAGGGGGCGGGGCCATGTTGGGCTGCTTTAGAGAAGAGGAAGAGTTGTTGTAGTAGAGTGTTGTTGTCATGCCGTCATTTTATGTCGGACTGCTTCACAAACGAGGGTCAATTCAACACTGGATTTGCACAAAAGATTAACATGACGGCACATGCTAGTCGATGAGTTGAATCAACTCCACAGCAACTGGGTCATTGATGAATAAGGTTTTTAAAAGTGTAAAATAAAACATAATGGAGGTATAATTAATTTTTAAGGTTTTATTACGTGTTAACAATGAGATTATGTGGATTTTATCATCAATTAACACTGTTTTTGTCATTTTAAAAAAGTCATTCGGTTTAACCAAAATTTCGGTTTTACCGAATGACGATATTTTCAAACAATGCTAACAGGCTGACAGCTAGCTAGCTAGCAAAAGGACAATTAATCATTTTATATTTAGTACAAGTTTTTAAAATATAACAACATTTTCCATGTTTTAAAGCGGTTGTACCGAATGACCTGATGTTTTGGGACATGCGTATGAACAAGTGAAAACATGAATTTTTCAAATAGTTAAGAGAGAGTTAGTTACTTTGATTCACGACCATGTGGTCCTTTGCAGGTGTCTGAATGATGTCACATCCTGTCACATGACTTGATCCAAAATGGTCCCTTTATATTGGTTACTCCAAATGACATCAATGAAATTTCTTTTTCCGGACATTCTTTCTCATAACAAAGCAACGACTTCTACACATAATTTTAATACCATTTTGCACTATGTTGATATATGATGTTATAAAATCATGCCAGAATAAAAAAATCTATACATTTATGACATTTTAAGAAATTTTAATCACAAATGAAATGGCTGTATTGGCCTTTGGATGGTTAAACCGTATGACCTTTTGACACTTCAAAATCTTTAAAATTCCTTTATATGTAGAAAAATATAATTAAAACCTTTTGGATTCAATAAAAGTGATCTAGTTGTACTACCTTACTTTTGATGTCATATCTTTGTTTTTTATTATTATTAAGGCCTTTGGACAAAAAAATGACCTGTCACATCATCTGCCCAACTACATAAATTTATCCACTAACCATTCAGAAACGTCTAAAAGTTGTAACTTCTTCCTGAGTCTCTCCATCAGTGTCCGACTCCGGTTTGAACAATGTAAGGCTGAACACCGTTACTGACAATCCTTATTTTGGCTGCGTGAGATTCTCC
Source organism: Elopichthys bambusa (assembly GCA_037101425.1). Taxonomy (NCBI): domain Eukaryota; kingdom Metazoa; phylum Chordata; class Actinopteri; order Cypriniformes; family Xenocyprididae; genus Elopichthys; species Elopichthys bambusa. The sequence continues at coordinate 30,262,908 of CM074446.1, read as the reverse complement.
AGCTTTGTTGTTGTTGAGCAACCGAAGCGTGAGCTCTTAAAGCTCCGCCCTCTTCTGGAAAGGGGGCCATTTGCATTTAAAGGGACACACAAAAACGGCGTGTTTTTGCTCACACCCAAATAGGGGCAATAATAATTTTAACAATTGACTTCAATAATTTTTTTTGCCCCGATTTGCACAATTAAACAGCACTTTTGCATTTGCAAAACAGCACTGTCATGTTACAGACTGCGGGCGTGTGATTTTAAGCCACACATGATAGCACTGTGCTGAATGTTTAATCTGTGAGGAAGGAATAGCGCATGTCTGGAGTTACTGACGGTGCAATCCACAATTCCAGTTCATCTGACTAATGCAATATAAAGGAAAAAGAGACGCAGACGGTATCAATACATCAGCTCAAAAGCTCAATCAAATCTGGTAGAGAAATGAACAACTTCATAGTCAGATTCAATACCGACAACTCCAACTTATACACTTAAACATGCATTCAGAAACTGTGAAATGATACAACTTTGTGTAATTTAGATGCTTTGTCTTTTATAAAGCGAGGCCTTGTTTCTATAAAGAGATATTAACAGTATTTACCTACACTGACAAGCATTGCATTGTGAAGCGTCATCCTAATATTATTAACCGTTTCATCATCTCTAAAACTCGCTTGAGCAAGCCGATTGTTTCACTACAGTAAGATATTTTTGTGCATGCCATGCAACAACAGTGCAGCATAGAACTTTGTCACTGTGGCATTTTCCATCATGCAACTATGTAATAGCATAAAACGTCAAGCATTGCGGTGTGATGTACTTCATCTAAAACGATTTCTAATTTGTGTGTAATGATCATGCAAACCGTTTTATGAGTTCATATTACTGTACATGTAATATTATTTTATGTAATAATACTTAAAAACACTGCAGGACTACTGAAGTGGACTGCAAGACAGCAAAAATGTGATCACAAATGGTGAAAACCTTCAAAGTAGGCTAATGTTGAGCTTTCACAGCAGCTTATACACATACATTTTTTAACCTAAAATTTTGATATTGAATAATAATTAAAAAAAAACAAAAAACTTTAATGTAACTACATTGTTTTAAATGTTGGGCAAGTGTGTAACATTTCATCATTGCAATTTCAGCTATGCAAAGAAAAAAGAAGGGAGGAAAAAAAAAAAAAAAAACATTCTAACTGTATTCATTCAAATGTCAGTAACAAATTCCAACACGTCATGCAACGATGTTACTATGTAACAGTTTTACCAGCATTCTTTTAAACGTCAGGCTACTATGTAACATGTAACTCCATATTCTTTTAAATGTCACATATGTATCAAGTATGTAACTTGTACGTGCATGAGCGCTGCGCGCGGGCGAGGCCGCTGTTACATAGTTGCGTGTTTACAGTTTGACTGCTCGCGACGCGTCGAGCGGAAACCCACGAATGTTGCGTGTGTTTGTGCGGTTTTACCTGCAGATGCTCCTGAAAGCGGATGGGTAAAATCTGCGCCATTCTCCCAGCACCAACACACTGAGAGGAGGAGAGGAGGAAGAAGAGGAGGAGCAGAAGGCGAAGATGAAGAGTTGTGTTTGTGTTCTGTTCCTCCGAGTTGTGTGTCCCGTTAGACGCGGATATTCCGCGAATGATCGTGAATCTCTGTGTCTTCAGCCGGTCAGATTCACTCCTGGCAACTTCTCGGAGGGCTGCCGGACTCCTCCGCGTGAGAAAGTAGATCCGCGCGCAGTGATACGAGCTGAATGAGGGAGAAACTTCTGTCCTGCGGCGCTGATGCTGTAAACACACTCTTACAGAAGCTGTGTGAGGTATATAGGAGTGAAACACAGGAGTCTGCAGCTGAAGGGACTGTGAGGGGGTCTCGTGTACCCCTCCGCTCGAGACAAACATGTGACAGCAGGAACCCCCCCCACCCCCACCCCCTCCCTCCCTAAAAATACTGGGGTCTATTTCTGCACACTCACTCTGAGCAGGAACAACAGCAATACACAGGGCATTAAACCAGTGTTATTTATATAGTATTTGTTAATATTTATATATTTTTTAAATATATATTTTCAATTTTAGTTGTAGTAATTGTGTGGGTTTTGTCAGCTTTATTCGTTTTTGTCTTTTTTCTATTTTTAGCTTAGTTCTTTAGTTATTTTTAAGTAATGTAAGTACTTCAACTTAAACTGAACTAAAACAATATTCCTTTGGCAAATAGCTGAAATATTTACTGAAAGTATAAGTGAAAGTTTTTTATATTTTATTTTAGTTACACTTTATTTTAAGGTGTCCTTGTTACAGTGTAATTGTACATTTAAGTACTGAGTAATATTAAATAACGACATATGCATAATTTACTGTTATTACTACATTACGTACATGTAACAAGGACATTAAAAATTATTTAAGTTAACATTTTATTTTATTTCAATTACCGGAAATGTTTTTAGTTAACGATAACTGCATTAAACACAACCACACATTAATCTGGTCCTCTTCGTTTGGCTCCTTCGCCCTTGAAATTTAGTTTTTTCGTAACAACGTAATATGTTTTTGTTCAATATTATTTTTTGATTATTATTTAAAAATGTGAGGGTATTTTATGATACTATACAATATTTATACAATTTTTTAGCTAGCTTTTCCCCCATTGAAAACAATACACAATTTTTTTCTAATATATATTTTTAATTGTTTTTCAATTAAAGCAGTATTTCATGATAAAATAGAGACTAGGCATATAAAATCTAATTTTCTAAAGGTAGATTAGTGACATCTGGTGGGAGTAAAAAAAGAAAAACTTGTGTAATGCCATGTAGTGTAACCGATAGATGCCTGTATTGTTTTATATAAAGTTTTTTTTTATAAATATAGTGGTTTTTAGACATAACGTTGTGGATTTGGATTTATACTTAGACGTTCTCAAAGACTACTTTTTGTCAAGTTTTAGTTTTTTTGTTTGAAATGATGATTTGAAGTGTTAGTTTTTGCATTAATTTTACTACAGTCAAACCCGAACACAAAGGAGGACATTTTGTTACACGTAACATCAAAAATCAATAAAAATGTAACAAAAATGAACAGATTTGCTTTATCGCAGCTTAATGAATCAGCTTATTTTGTGACAAAAGTGTCATCTCATTCTGATGAAGCAAAAAATTTAAAATCTTTCTGCCATTTTTGACCGAAAAGGACCAATGGGTTAAACAAATCATAATAAAAAAGTACAATTTTATTCCTCGACATATCCATAAATACATGGTGCATGAACAGCACCATTCAGGTTCATGATCTCTCTCTTTTAAAAAAGTACAGTATGTACAGTAGCATGGTAATGCTTAAAATATACATGTTTCAAAGTTCTTTCAAGTAAGCTTTAATATGAAAACTTTCAAAGTACCATGATATTGTTTGGCAGACTACAGGTTCAAAGTAGCTTCACAACACTTTAATCTGATTGCAATGTTTGTGTGATAAAAAAAAAAAATTGTCAGAAAGGTCACATGTTGTTTTTTTTTGTTTTTTTTTCTTTATTCAAACTATTTTACACTAAGACAAGTTGCCTTGTAAACATTACATGTGTGACAGTTTAGCTAAACTACATCGCATTCAAAATCCCCAAACATGAATGGTACTAAACACAAGACACTATTAATGTTTGACAAACATAATCATATAAATAATTTAAGCTATGTATGAGTGAGTGTTTTTATATGTAATATCTGTGTCAGGGTCAGGCTGAAGGGACTGATAGGACAGAGAGGCGGGTGGTTTAGGGCCGTACGGGGTGAGAGAGGTGAGTGCTGTGTTTAGCTTGACTCTTACGGTCGATCAGCAGAATGGGGTTCTTCATGTGATGCGAGATCATCTCCTGCAAACTGCTGAAGAGCTGAGAAACAAAGACAGAGATTATCAGAGCTACTATATACCGATCTTCAATATTTACTCATATACTGTAATTTTGCTCTGACATTTTGAAATATATCAATATGTAGTAGTGGCCAAAAGTGATATCTGTTGTTGATGACCCCACAAGTTCAATTAAACCATCAAAATATGAGGAACATATTTTATATTTTTGGGAAGGGAGGAACCAAAACACTAAACTTGGTTCAAGTATTTATCAGACAAAATTATTTGGCAAAAAAATAAAAAAGCAATTTACAGCTACAAAAAGCATACATTGATTACAACATAATCGGTTATTAACATTTTGTTTTTGCATGTATTTATAATTTTTTTTTGTTAAAAAAAATATGTCGGCAGAATTTGTCATGTTTCATTGCTTCATTATCACAAATAAAACAAGCACAACTGCACAATATGATCACAAAATCTGTAACAATATTTTTTAATGATATCTAAATAAAGGGTGAAGATGTGTGTGTATATATATATATATATATAAACTAATACATATATTAAAATATTTTTAAAAAGTTGCATTTTGTAAACATTGTTTTACTATTATTATTGCATTACAGACATATATATATATATATTTGTGTAATGCAATAATAATAGTAAAAAAATAGTTAAAATGATTAAATTTTTTTTCAATGTGATATTGTTTAGAGAATAAATCCGTAAAGTATTAGAAAAAAAAAAGTATTTTGTGAGTTTGCCAAAAGCATAAAATCATCCAGCTGTGATTTTGTGGTCACATGAGACGGAGATAGAGCTTAAGCCAAAATGCAAAGCATTTAAACAATGGCTATGAAAATAATAATGTGAAAAATAATTAAATAATACTTTAAAACAATGAATAAGGGGTATATTAAACGTGCTTTAAGTTCAGTTTAAATATTAAATTCTGGTGTTAGCAACACTAATGTCATGGGTTCAATTCCCAGGGAATGCAGTGCATGCATTGAAAGAAATGTAGCACTTGAAAGCAACTTAAGTCACTTCGGATGAAAGCGTCTGCCAAATGCATAAAAATACACACCCTACATTTGCTTCCTGGTTGCTTACATTAAGAGAATGTATGTTGGCCCGGCCAAAAAATTGGCAAATGATTAAGAGTCTGTGACTGGATCATTATTGCAGTGATTATTATGTTTCTGGCATGTTATATGTTTGACAATGGTTCTTCACTGTTTTTTTCTGATCATACTATATGTGAATTTGACAAACAGCACAGTGCTAAAGATCTTCCTCTCCTCCTCTACCTCTTCCGTCCTCTTTCCCTCTTTTCCCAGCACGTAGTGTTGCGAGTCCTCCAGGAAGCGTACAGGGATGTTGTAAACGGTCTGACGGTAGAGCACGACCAGCGTGTAGGGCTGACGGTCATTCTGAGAGTTACTGTACCTGACCAGAAACGTGCCGTCCTGCGTGATGACAGGGAAAGAGACACAACCTTGACAAATGTTCAAAACTGGTGAGAAATGGCTCCAGATGTTAAAACTAAAAACACCAAAACTCTTTAAGCACACACTCAAAATTAAAAATGACTCTTTAGTCAAATGTCTTCATTTATGACAAATGTTAAACAATATTTTGTTAGGCTTTAGGTTAGTTGCTTAATATATATATATATATATATATATATATATATATATATATATATATATATATTTTTTTTTTTAATAATATTTTATTATTTTTATTTTATGTATTTTCATCTAAAAATTAAAATATAAACTAACATAAAAATTAATATATATATAATATGTGTGTGTAAAATATATATAATTTTTAGATGAAAATATATAAAATAAAAATAATAAAATATTAATAAAATGTAAAATGTAAATGTAAATGTAAAAAAATGTTGTTTTATGTTTTTTTATTGCTTAATTTCAGAACAACATTCCCATTTAGCTGAAAATAAATAAAATATAAAATAATATAATAATAAAAAACATTTAATATATATATATATATATATATATATATATATATATATACACATTTCATGTTTTTTGTTTTTTATTATTTTATTATATTATTTTTATATTTTATTTATATTTTAGATTTTAATGCTTAATTTCATTCCCATGATAAAATAGAAAAATTAAAATTAATTAATTAAAATAAAAAATTAAATAACATATATATATGATATATTTTTACGTTACTATTACGTTTATTTTTGTTTTATATTTTATTTTATTATTTAATTTTCCCCTTTAAATGAAAAACATGCAGCATTTAAAAAACAAATCACACAAAAACACAGACGCACCTTGTTAATCCTGAACACGGTTTCCTCCGCAGTCTTACGGTCACAAACTCCAGCAAACCACTCTCTGTCCTGAAGCCCCGCCCCCTGTGAGCCCCCCGTGATAAAAGCCGTCAGCCAATCAGTTACTGAATAAGGTTTGCCACCAATCACATAAAACGTTGACTGTGTCTGTTGTGTTCACCTGTGCAGCTGGCTTTACTCCAAAAGAATGCACTGTATGAGGAAAGAACATGAATGAATTAGGGAAGGACTGATATGGAAATTATGACTGATTCTGATAACAGGAATTGTTATCATGTGACATTCAGATGAATCCTGTGCATTAGAAAAGATGAAATAAGCCCTCATATCAGTGACTTCTAATATCAGCCAAATCTTCCAGACAAAATCACTGATATTATTCAATACTGATGTGGTCACTGATCTAAAATAAATGTCACAGCCTTCATCCCACAGGACTAACCCTAAGTGTTCATGTCAAGCAGTAGAAACTGAACTTCTGACAGACAGAGAATGATAAAAATGAAAATAATAAATCTAATCACCTGTGCTGTCCAGAGATGGAGGTGGAGGAGGACTGAAAACACAACATATTGACAGAAATTTGAGTCTGCCAGCGATGAGGAAGAGGCAAATGCCATAAAGAAATGCACATCTTATATATTTCAACAGAAAAAAAACTACAGGAAAACAAATTGTTTCGCATAAAGAAGGCATGTGACTAATTCAGTCCAAATATTGCCCCCAAATGCTCATTACACTAATGCAAAAAAAAAAAATCTAAACTGTAAGACAGTCATGTTAAATTCAGGGTTACTATTGTTAACTAAATCTAACACTAATAACATTTTTATTACTTGAAAGAAGAAAAAAAAACATGAAAAAAACTTATTTTATATTGCCAAGTCAACTTTTCTCATTTTTGTTTGGTTTAAGTTGAAGTACTAAAATAACTAAAACTAATTAAAAAAAAAATTATATTAAAAAACGACAAAAACACAACAAAATTACTAAAACTTTAAAATTAAAATTAAAACAGAAAATATAAAAATAAAATTTTAATTCAAAATATTAACAAAAGTTATAATATATAAAATGTAAAACGGAAAAAAATTAACAATAAAAATTAAAAACATTAAAAATCAACATTTTAATATAATGTTATTTTATATTTTATTTTACATTTTATTGCTTCATTTCAGAACATTCATGAATATAAATTTAGATTAAAATAAATAAAATATTAAATAAAAAATAAAATGTAAATAAATATATATTAAAATAAAATCTAAATTCAAAATGTTATCAAAAGCTATAATAGTATATCAGTGATACTAAAACAACACTTGAAAATTCATCCAATATTATCTTTAATAAATTCAGCATGAATAAAAAGCCATGTAACAAATACAACTATGAGGTATACATTTTAAATATTGTTATTTTTTCACATTAGATTAATGAAAATTAATTTTTTTGTATTACACTGGATAGCTGAGAATCGGGCAAGTTTAGGGGAATTTTTATGAAAATAATGTCACAATGCAAATATTCTTACGGAACTCAAAATATATTTTACGCACAATATAATTCCTGATTTTATTGTGAAATGTATCTGAACTGTTTTATGTAAAGGCTTCACAGACGCACCTGGGTTTGAGTTCTTTGGGGATGATGATGGGAGGAACTGGTTTGCTGCTTAGTGCAGGTGGAGGCAGCTGGCCAGAAAGAGTGCTACTTCTGATTTTTATTTCTGGTGGCGGAGCTAAACAATCAGACGAGAGGTCAAGAGAAGCTGTACATGTGGCTCATAACTGCACAAGAGTTAAACACATGTCTAAAGTAGAGAAAATCACTAACCTTTGCTCAGAGAGTCACTGACCAGGAGCGAACTCTGTGGAAACCAACAAATAAATCAGATCTCAAGAGAAAAACACTGTAATGAATGCATGTGTGTCTGTTAGTGCGTGAAACTAGTACAGTACTTACAGAATGGGCTCTTGGAACAGGTGGTTTCATTCTGTAAGACAAGAAATAGCATTAGCATACTAGATTTTGCAAACTAGATGTTCGCCTATGCGGTTCTGGGTGGTTACTAGGGTGTTGCTAGGCAGTTTCTTACTGGCCTAATTGAGGAGATTCCTGCCTCAAGTCTCTGTGATATTCTGGTCTCTACTGTAGACTAGGGCCCCACCTTTAATGTAAATTTGTAACATTTTTAAAAATATTTAGAATTTTTTATTTTTGTATTTTAGTTTTAGTGTTTTTGTCATTAGTTAAATTTTTAAATGTATCTAGTATATGTTAGATGCGATTAATTGAAATTAATCGATTTGACAGCATGCACAAATATATATTTACAAACTTATGTTAGATACGATTAATCGCGATTAATCGATTTGACAGCATGCACACATATTTACAAGCTTATATGTTAGATGCGATTAATCGATTCGACAGCACGCACATATATATATTATATACTTACAGACTTATATACTTAGATGCGATTAATCGCGATTAATCGATTTGACAGCACACAAACATTATATATTTACAAACGTATATATTAGATGTAATTAATCGCGATGAATCGATTTGACAGCACGCACGTATATATTATATATTTACAAACGTATGTTACGTGTGATTAATCGCGACTAATCGATTCGACAGCACGCACATATATATTATATACTTACAGACTTATATGCTTAGATGCGATTAATCGATTCGACAGCACGCACATATATATATTATATACTTACAGACTTATATACTTAGATGCGATTAATCGCGATTAATCGATTTGACAGCACACAAACATTATATATTTACAAACTTATATATTAGATGTAATTAATCGCGATGAATCGATTTGACAGCACGCACGCATATATTATATATTTACAAACGTATGTTACGTGTGATTAATCGCGACTAATCGATTCGACAGCACGCACATATATATTATATACTTACAGACTTATATGCTTAGATGCGATTAATCACGATTAATCGATTTGACAGCACACAAACATTATATATTTACAAACTTATATATTAGATGTAATTAATCGCGATGAATCGATTTGACAGCACGCACGCATATATTATATATTTACAAACTTATGTTACGTGTGATTAATCGCGACTAATTGATTCGACAGCACGCACACATATTATATACTTACAAACTTATATGTTAGATGCGATCAACTGCAATTAATCGATTCAACAGAACACACTAGTCGGGGTGTCCCTGACTATGGATTTACATAGTCGAATCAGATTGTCTATAGTCGAATCATATATGTGTGAGCGGGTGGGGGGGTTGCTTAAAAAACAGCAGTCCACTAGATAGTGCGCATGAACAATTTCCGCGCTCAGGGCCAAAGGAGAATAGGCTACTTTGAAAGGCTCACATGCTCAACTGTGCACGAGATGGAGCGGGATGCGGAAAATGATGTAAGGCCTATACCCGGGCCTTAAGACAACTTTTATTTTCACAACTTTCTAATAAAGCGACCAAACCTGTCGAGTGATAGACGAAACTGACGATCACTTTTTATCTTTTTTAAACTGAGGCAATGTATAAGCATTCACAGCCACAATGTACAGAACACCACACAAAGAAATGATATGAATAAAAACATTTTGGATTAATAAACCTAAAAATATATATAAATAACTGCAGAAAGGCCACACTGCAGATAGGTATGCATTTCACATGTCGGCAAATCAAATTAAATCAACTAAATTCCCTGTATGAGCAAGCTTTAACTAGTCCACAGTGCAACATCGATGCACCGAAAAACAATCATAAATTAATTTACAGAATTGAATTAGAACAGAATATACCCTTCTAATAAATAATAATAATAATAATAAATGAAATAGTCATAATCAAGTCACAAGTGCAAAATGTCTAAAGTGCAGGGGAACATATATTCAAAACACAAGCCACAAATAGTTAAATTAGATAACCCAGAGTGATTAATACATTTAAATGATTAAAATAACGAAAGTATAGCCAGAATTGTCAGTTTTGTCTTTTTAACTGCAGAGACAATAAACGCTACCTGGAGTGGCAGTCTTTTTAGCTAAACATTCACAGCATCCAAAAATCAAATTAGAACCGGCTGAAATGTTTTGAAATCACTTGTACCCTACCTGATTGAGAGAAAAACGATCTGCATGTGTCTGTTTGAGTCTTTTCAAATAGTGCGCTAGTCAGCTCGTTAATGTTGGCCGGCAGAAGCGGGCCGCAGTGTTTGTCGTTGTTGAGTGGTAGGACATGAGCTGTTGGCACAACTTTCTTTTACCATTTCAAAGTGCATCCAATTCTACTCTTTAGATTTTCTTATCAGACATTGTTAAAGATTTAATCCATGCCGCCAAGATGTTCCTCTGTCGGTCACGGATCATGGAAAGTGAAACTTAACTCTGTCACAGGGGTGGTTACGCACATTAAAATATTTATTATAAGATTCTTTCTTTTCACATTTTTATTTACAGCATTATCATAATAGGCTGTATATTAACTTATTGGGAGAAAACCGGTATGTCTATGTAAAATCACATATCGAACACCCCCATATCTTGTTTCATAACACCTCTGCGAAGATTCGACTGTGAGATTGGTAGTCGAATCAGGCTCCTCCTATCGAAGCATCGAATCGTCGACTAATCGTCGCACACATATATTATATACTTGCAAACTTATATGTTAGATGCAATCAATCGCGATTAATCAATTCGACAGCACGCATACATATATTATATATTCACAAACTTTTATGTTAGATGTGATTAATCGTGAATAATCTAGTCGACAGCATGCACATATATATTACATACTTACAAACTTTTATGCTAGACGAGAATAATTGTGATTAATCAGTTCAACACCACACATATTATATTTACAAATTTATATGTGATGAATCGGTTTGACAGCATGCATAGACATTATATATTTACAAGCTTATGTTAGATGCGATTAATCGATTTGACAGCAAGCACACACATATATTACATACTTACAAACTTAATGCTAGGTGCGATTAATCACGATTAATCGTTTTGACAGCACACACATTTTATACTTACAAACTTAGATGCGATTAATCGCGATTAATCGATTCGACAGCATGCACACATATATTTACAAACGTATATGTTTGACAGCATGCACACACAATATATTATATACTTACAAACTTAATGCTAGGTGCGATTAATCACGATTAATCGTTTTGACAGCACACACATTTTATACTTACAAACTTAGATGCGATTAATCGCGATTAATCGATTCGACAGCATGCACACATATATTTACAAACGTATATGTTTGACAGCATGCACACACAATATATTATATACTTACAAACTTAATGTTAGGTGCGATTAATCACGATTAATCGTTTTGATAGCACACACATTTTATACTTACAAACTTAGGTGCGATTAATCGCGATTAATCGATTCGACAGCATGCACACATATATTTACAAACGTATATGTTTGACAGCATGCACACACAATATATTATATATTTACAAACTTATGTTAGATGCGATTAATCGATTTGACAGCACACATATATATTTACAAACCTGTATGTTAGATGCAATTAATCGCGATTAATCAATTTGACAGCAGTGAATTATATAATTTTAATCTAATTCAAAGATTATCAAATTGACATCAAATTGATTAATCGCGATTACTTGCATCTAACATAAGTTTGTAAATATACAATATATTAATCGCATCTAACAAGTTTGTAAATATATATATTATATATTTACAAACTTATATGACAGCACTAATAATTTTATTTATTTTTATTTCAGTTTTAGTCTTAGTTATTTTACTACTTCAAATTAAACTACAAACCCGATTCCAAAAAAGTTGGGACGCTGTACAAATTGTAAATAAAAAAGGAATGCAATGATGTGGAAGTTTCAAATTTCAATATTTTATTCAGAATACATCATAGATGACATATCAAATGTTTAAACTGAGAAAATGTATCATTTTAAGGGAAAAATAAGGTGATTTTAAATTTCATGGCATCAACACATCTCAAAAAAGTTGGGACAAGGCCATGTTTACCACTGTGTGGCATCCCCTCTTCTTTTTATAACAGTCTGCAAACGTCTGGGGACTGAGGAGACAAGTTGCTCAAGTTTAGGAAGAGGAATGTTGTCCCATTCTTGTCTAATACAGGCTTCTAGTTGCTCAACTGTCTTAGGTCTTCTTTGTCACATCTTCCTCTTTATGATAAATGTTTTCTATGGGTGAAAGATCTGGACTGCAGGCTGGCCATTTCAGTACCCGGATCCTTCTTCTACGCAGCCATGATGTTGTAATTGATGCAGTATGTGGTCTGGCATTGTCATGTTGGAAAATGCAAGGTCTTCCCTGAAAGAGACGACGTCTGGATGGGAGCATATGTTGTTCTAGAACTTGGATATACCTTTCAGCATTGATGGTGCCTTTCCAGATGTGTAAGCTGCCCATGCCACACGCACTCATGCAACCCCATACCATCAGAGATGCAGGCTTCTGAACTGAGCGCTGATAACAACTTGGGTTGTCCTTGTCCTCTTTAGTCCGGATGACATGGCGTCCCAGTTTTCCAAAAAGAACTTCAAATTTTGATTCGTCTGACCACAGAACAGTTTTCCACTTTGCCACAGTCCGTTTTAAATGAGCCTTGGCCCAGAGAAAACGCCTGCGCTTCTGGATCGTGTTTAGATATGGCTTCTTTTTTGACCTATAGAGTTTTAGCCGGCAACGGCGAATGGCACGGTGGATTGTGTTCACCGACAATGTTTTCTATGTGATGCAGTGCCGTCTAAGGGCCCGAAGATCACGGGCATCCAGTATGGTTTTCCGGCCTTGACCCTTACGCACAGAGATTGTTCCAGATTCTCTGAATCTTTGGATGATATTATTCACTGTAGATGATGATGATAACAATTTTTCTCTGAGAAACTCCTTTCTGATATTGCTCCACTATTTTTCGCCGCAGCATTGGGGGAATTGGTGATCCTCTGCCCATCTTGACTTCTGAGAGACACTGCCACTCTGAGAGGCTCTTTTTATACCCAATCATGTTGCCAATTGACCTAATAAGTTGTAAATTGGTCCTCCAGCTGTTCCTTATATGTACATTTAATTTTTCCGGCCTCTTATTGCTACCTGTCCCAACTTTTTTGGAATGTGTAGCTCTCATGACATCCAAAATGAGCCAATATTTGGCATGACATTTCAAAATGTCTCACTTTCAACATCTGATATGTTATCTATATTCTATTGTGAATAAAATATAAGTTTATGAGATTTGTAAATTATTGCATTCCTTTTTTATTCACAATTTGTACAGTGTCCCAACTTTTTTGGAATTGGGTTTGTAAATGACAAAGAGAAATGTTGCTTTGGCAGCTAGCTGAAAAAGTTTTTAAAAAATATTTTATTTTTATTTCAGATGATTTTTATGCAAAATATTGAACTATATTAAGCCTGATTTAGACATACAGAGACATACGTACATTGGTGGTAGAGGGTCTCTCCCTACACTTTTAGGGGGCATCGGCACACGAATCGGATTTCGGGGTGAAGGAGGTTCTGGAAAAAAATTATACAACGAATGACAAATATGATTTAAAGTCACCTCATCATTCTATAAAATCATTTTAAGCTATAAATTAATGGAGCACTGACCTGCTACAGGCTCTAAATAGGTATCATCATCATCCTGACAGAAACAAAAACAGAGTAATATTAATATTAAAATGATCACATGACATCTGACAAGAATTTTTTTTATTATAATTTTTGATGCTCAGTCAAGCTTACCTGTCCTTCATTTGGGTCCAAGTATACGTCTAGAAGGTCAGAGAGTACAGTAACTAAAAGTGCAGTGTGTCATCAACTAATAAAATCCGATATGAAAATCTATTTGATGAACATAGTCTTGAAATGACCTTCGTCCTGCTGAGGCGCCAGTGGAGGTCTCATCGGGGGTCTCTTAGGTGGGGCTTTTTTACCAGGTTTATCTTTACGTATCACCTCAGGGGCTACAGACAGAGAATATAATGTTGAAGAGTTTTATTGTATCTCTGAATTACACTACCATTCAAATCTCTGGGGTCAGTAAGATCTTTTTAAAGAAATTAATACTTTAAATCAGCAAGAATGCATTAAATTGATCAAAAGTGACAGTAAAGACATTTATAATGTATATTATATGCTGTTTTTGGACTTTCTATTCATCAAAGAATCCTTGAATTTCTGAAGGATCATGTGACACTGAAGACTGGATTAAAAATTCTGAAAATTCACAGAAATTAATTACATTTTACAGTATATTTACATAGAAATCAGTTATTTTAAATTGCATAAATATTTCACAATATTGCTGTTTTTACTGTATTTTTAATCATTTAAATGCAGCCTTGGTGAGACTTTCAAAACATTACAAAATCTTACTGACCCCGTACTTTTGAACAAAAACACAATGCTGATGGGCTTGTTTGTGCTTTTATTTGACAGAAAAAAGCCAAGAAAATGAGGGGAGAAATTCAAGTATGTAAACCAAAGCTCAAACAACAAACTCTTCTACATCATCTACATAAATATTAATGTCATCATGCAGCACAGACACATGATAGAAACAGGCTGTAGAATTAACACCATTGATCAAAGTTCAAAGAGACTCACGTTTGCCATCATTGGGGTCGATGTAAAACTCTTCTGGATCATGAGGCGGCTCTGGCTTCTAGAAGCAAAACAAGCACAACTGAATCTAAAAGTTACACATGCCTCTTTTGTTAAATTAACTCATATTAAAGACACAGATATTGCAATAATTTGAGCACAAAGATGTTTTTTACTGTGCTTTTCCCTATCGGGAGGATCTTGGCTGGTCGTGGCGGCGGTGCTGCCTGTCTTTTGGGGATAACAGGGTTTGGGCTCCTGTCTGGAAAACCTATGAAGAAAAAACGCTATATTAGAAACTATTATTATCACATTAAATATAAATGCATCAGCATAATTAATTCTTATAAACAATAAAAATATAAAATAAAATACATGTGTATATTTTTTAATGGTCAAATATTTTGCAATATTACAATCCATGCAAAGATAACTAAGGAAGCCATTTGTGATAGAATGAACGATAAAACAACAGAACAAACGATAGATTGAATGATAGAATGAACAACAGAATGACAGAACAAACGATAGAACGATAGATAGAATGATAGAACGAACGATCGAATGATACAATGAACGATCGAATGATACAATGAATGACAGAATGAACGAGCGAACGAGCGAAAAAACAGAATGATAGAATGAACAATAGAATGACAAAAGGATAGAACAAGCGATAGAATGATAGAACAAAAATAGAACGATAGAACGAATGATAGAACGAACAATATACTGTAATGATAGAACAAATGATAGAACAAATGATAGAACGAACGAGCGAATGATACAACAAATGATAGAACGAACGAGTGAATGATACAATGAATGACAGAATGAACGAGCGAACGAGCGAAAAAACAGAATGATAGAATGAACAATAGAATGACAAAAGGATAGAACAAGCGATAGAATGATAGAACAAAAATAGAACGAATGATAGAACGAACAATATACTGTAATGATAGAACAAATGATAGAACAAACGATAGAATGATAGAATGACTGATACAACGAATGATAGAACGAACGAGCGAATGATACAATGAATGATAGAATGAACGATCGAATGATACAACAAATGATACAACGAACAATCGAATGATACAATGAATGACAGAATGAACGAGCGAACAAACGAAAAAACAGAACGAATGATAGAACGAACGATAGAATGAACAATAGAATGACAAAAGGATAGAACAAGCGATAGAATGATAGAACAAAAATAGAATGATAGAACGAATGATAGAACGAACAATATACTGTAATGATAGAACAAATGATAGAACAAATGATAGAATGATAGAACGACTGATACAACGAATGATAGAACGAACGAGCGAATGATACATTGAATGATAGAATGAACGATCGATTGATACAACAAATGATACAACGAACGATCAAATGATACAATAAATGACAGAATGAACGAGCGAACGAACGAAAAAACAGATTGAATGATAGAACGAACGATAGAATGAACAATAGAATGACAAAAAGATAGAACAAGCGATAGAATGATAGAACAAAAATAGAACAATAGAACAAATGATAGAACGAACAATATACTGTAATGATAGAACAAATGATAGAACAAATGATAGAACGAACGAGCGAATGATACAACAAATGATAGAACGAACGAGTGAATGATACAATGAATGATAGAATGAACGATCGAATGATACAACAAATGATACAACGAACGATCGAATGATACAATAAATGACAGAATGAACGAGCGAACGAACGATAAAACAGATTGAATGATAGAACGAACGATAGAATGAACAATAGAATGACAAAAAGAGAACAAGCGATAGAATGACAGAACAAAAATAGAACAATAGAACGAATGATAAAACGAACAATATACTGTAATGATAGAACAAATGATAGAACGAATGATAGAATGATAGAACGACTGATACAACGAATGATAGAACGAACGATCGAATGATACAATGAATGACAGAATGAACGAGCGAACGAACGAAAAAACAGAATGATAGAATGAACAATAGAATGACAAAAGAATAGAACAAGCGATAGAATGATAGAACAAAAATAGAACGATAGAACGAATGATAGAACGAACAATATACTGTAATGATAGAACAAATGATAGAACGAATGATAGAATGATAGAACGACTGATGCAACGAATGATAGAACGAACGAGCGAATGATAGAATGAACGATCGAATGATACAATGAATGACAGAATGAACGAGCGAACGACTGAAAAAACAGAATGATAGAATGAACAATAGAATGACAAAAGGATAGAACAAGCGATAGAATGATAGAACAAAAATAGAACGATAGAACGAATGATAGAACGAACAATATACTGTAATGATAGAACGAACGATAGAATGATAGAATGACTGATACAACAAATGATAGAACGAACGAGCGAATGATACAACAAATGATACAACGAACGAGCGAATGATACAATGAAAAAACGCTATATTAGAAACTATTATTATCACATTAAATATAAATGCATCAGCATAATTAATTCTTATAAACAATAAAAATATAAAATAAAATACATGTGTATATTTTTTAATGGTCAAATATTTTGCAATATTACAATCCATGCAAAGATAACTAAGGAAGCCATTTGTGGTAATTTAGATAAACAGATATCAACAAAAGATAGAACGAACAATAGAACAAACAACAGAATGATAGAACGAATGATACAACAAATGACAGACAAATGATAGAACGAATGATAGAATGACAGAACAAATGATAGAACGAGCGATAGAATGATAGGATGAACATTAGAATGATAGAACAAATGATAAAACGAATAGAATGATAGAACGGATGATAGAACAAATAGAATGATAGAACGAATAATAGAACGAAAGATAGAATGACAGAACAAATAATACAACGAATGATAGAATGAACTATATAATGATAGAAAGAATGATAGAACGAATGATAGAATAAACAATTGAATGAGACAACGAATGATAGAACAAACATGTAAACGAACGAGCGAGTGAACAAACGAACGAGCGAACCAACAGACAAACGATAGAATGAACGATAAAACGACAGAACAAACGATAGATTGAATGATAGAATGAACAACAGAATGACAGAACAAACGATAGAACGATAGATAGAATGATAGAACGAACGATCGAATGATACAATGAACGATCGAATGATACAATGAATGACAGAATGAACGAGCGAACGAGCGAAAAAACAGAATGATAGAATGAACAATAGAATGACAAAAAGATAGAACAAGCGATAGAATGATAGAACAAAAATAGAACAATAGAACAAATGATAGAACGAACAATATACTGTAATGATAGAACAAATGATAGAACAAATGATAGAACGAACGAGCGAATGATACAACAAATGATAGAACGAACGAGTGAATGATACAATGAATGATAGAATGAACGATCGAATGATACAACAAATGATACAACGAACGATCGAATGATACAATAAATGACAGAATGAACGAGCGAACGAACGATAAAACAGATTGAATGATAGAACGAACGATAGAATGAACAATAGAATGACAAAAAGAGAACAAGCGATAGAATGACAGAACAAAAATAGAACAATAGAACGAATGATAAAACGAACAATATACTGTAATGATAGAACAAATGATAGAACGAATGATAGAATGATAGAACGACTGATACAACGAATGATAGAACGAACGATCGAATGATACAATGAATGACAGAATGAACGAGCGAACGAACGAAAAAACAGAATGATAGAATGAACAATAGAATGACAAAAGAATAGAACAAGCGATAGAATGATAGAACAAAAATAGAACGATAGAACGAATGATAGAACGAACAATATACTGTAATGATAGAACAAATGATAGAACGAATGATAGAATGATAGAATGACTGATACAACGAATGATAGAACGAACGAGCGAATGATAGAATGAACGATCGAATGATACAATGAATGACAGAATGAACGAGCGAACGACTGAAAAAACAGAATGATAGAATGAACAATAGAATGACAAAAGGATAGAACAAGCGATAGAATGATAGAACAAAAATAGAACGATAGAACGAATGATAGAACGAACAATATACTGTAATGATAGAACGAACGATAGAATGATAGAATGACTGATACAACAAATGATAGAACGAACGAGCGAATGATACAACAAATGATACAACGAACGAGCGAATGATACAATGAATGACAGAATGAACGAGCGAACGAACGATAAAACAGATTGAATGATAGAACGAACGATAGAATGAACAATAGAATGACAAAAGGATAGAACAAGCGATAGAATGACAGAACAAACACAGAACAATAGAACGAATGATAGAACGAACAATATACTGTAATGATAGAACCAATGATAGAACGAATGATAGAATGATAGAACGACTGATACAACGAATGATAGAACGAACGAGCGAATGATACAATGAATGATAGAACGAACGAGCGAATGATACAATGAATGATAGAATGAACGAGCGAATGATACAATGAATGATAGAATGAACGATCGAATGATACAATGAATGACAGAATGAACGAGCGAACGAACGAAAAAACAGAATGATAGAATGAACAATAGAATGACAAAAGGATAGAACAAGCGATAGAATGATAGAACAAAAATAGAACGATAGAACGAACAATATACTGTAATGATAGAACAAATGATAGAACGAACAATATACTGTAATGATAGAACAAATGATAGAACGAACGATAGAATGATAGAATGACTGATACAACGAATGATAGAACGAACGAGCGAATGATACAATGAATGATAGAATGAACGATCGAATGATACAATGAATGATAGAATGAACGAGCGAACGAACGAAAAAACAGAATGATAGAATGAACGATAGAATGTAACGATAGAACAAATGATAGAACGAACAATATACTGTAATGATAGAACAAATGATAGAATGATAGAACGACTGATACAACGAATGATAGAACGAACGAGCGAATGATACAATGAATGATAGAATGAAAGAGCAAACTAACGATAAAACAGAACGAATCATAGAACGAACAATATACTGTAATGACAGAACGAACGATAGAATGATAGAACGACTGATACAACGAACAATCGAATGATACAACGAACGAGCGAGCGAACAAACGAAGGAACGAGCGAACAAACGAACGATTGACCGATAAATAGATAGATGTACCCAGGTAAACGTTCTCCTCTACTTGGCGAGGCGGGGCTTTAATGGTGGGACGCTCACATGGTGGGGCTTCATATGTATCACCATCTTCATCCTGTAAAAGCACAGATTAAAGTAAACAAAGATCATGTTCAGAAGTTTCTAAAATAAAATACATCAAATAATAAAATATAACAGCTCAGATGTATCACTAACAGGGTCACAAGAAGTAAATAGTCATACTGAATGATTATGCCTTATGGTACAATTATACAGCTTCAGATTAATCATCAGAGGGCAGATAGTAGCTGTGTATTCCCAACATGTGGGCTGACATCACTTAGTTTGATTGGTTCTGGGAATGGGATCATGTTATTTGATTTCTCATACTTTTGTGACAGCAACAAAATGCGAGAAATCCAATGAGAGGTGATCCAAAACCTGACAAACAAACTGTTGACATCACAGCACTCAGAGAAATATATATATTTTTAATTATGTTTTTTTTTTTTAAATAATGCTCAAAACAGTACACAATTAATAACATACCAATGGGGGGTGTGTGTGAAAAAAGAGCGATTAAAAGCAATAAAAAAGGATATTTATGATAATAAATAAAAGTTATGATAATTACATGTCACTGAAAAAGGAAGCTTTAATGACAGTAGATGAAAAGTGTCTCACAAAACTAAGTAAATGGTAAGGGAACTGATAGCTTTTGGTGACACAAGCAACAGGAAGAAAGATAAATACTGCCGTTCCCACACCTTTTAACCGTGTGTGTGTATTTTAGACAGGTGATCTTTGCACGATACTTACAAATTCCCCTTCTGGCCAGCCGTATGCAGAGCTGTTATCTACAATGTTGGAATGAGATTATTGACAGTTTGAAGAAACTAAAACACATTTATAGATCACTACAATACTCTGCATTTAACGACACACATTTAATCACATTAACGATGACAAAAATAAATAAGTAGATAAATACGAACTCTGAATTATCGTCACGTCAAGTAACTAATACTGACTACATATACAACGGCAGCAAAAATAAAGACGATAATAAACCGTAAAACAAAATAAACAGTAGCACAAGTAACCCTGTATAATTTATTCATGCCGCGGTGCGTGCTGGGAACGTGAGTTGTTATTCGATTCCTTCAAAACGTCTTCCCCAAAATACTCACGTTCGACAGAAACACAGAAAATAAGACATAAAAAGCAAAAACACTTGCTTATTTGTGATTATTTAAGTATTTGGTGCTCTTGTTGTTTACTGTTTAAAGCATTTTGAGCCTGAGGTGGCAGAAAGAGAAATGATGTGAGGGGAAAAAACGTGCGAGAAGCCACAAAGGATAAAAATGCTGTGAGTGAGCTATTAATATGCAAACTAACCAACCTCTGCTGTTTGAAAGGTCTGTATGTGTATACATATATTGCTATTATATTTGGAGGCCTATTTGTTATTAGGCCGTTTTTTATATATGCCCTAATTATATTAGCCTATTTCTTTACACTTTAAATATCCACATTGTAGCTAATATTCACTGCGGTTTTGTTTTTGCTTTTGTAGTTCGACCAAACTTATTGTATTATCCTTATATGAACAGTTGATATATACCTCTTATTAACTGAGAAGCTACATAGTTCATTTGTACTTTTAATTAATGTATTAAAATATACGTGAGCTGCAAGTTAAAAGGTAATTCAAACCAATTAAATTAATAGATAGTGATTGAAAGTATGACTAAAAGTAGTAATGGTCTCCTATACCTTAATTTCAACCTAATGTTAGGGGAGAAATACATGGATGTTTTAATCTTTTGACTGTTTTTACACAGGTAGGGCCTAATGTCATGAATGCACCTGTTCTCCTGGGCGGGGCGGGTGGTCCACTATGTCTATACAGAAGAAAAAACAGGTAAATTAGAGTGATGCAAGATGTACAAATGGAAAAATTAACGTTTGATGAAAAAAACAGTACTTACAGTACAGATGTTTTCCCAAACTTCCCAAAGAAACTCTAAAAATAAAAGAAATAACCCTGTAGTTGAGCAATACAGTATTTCTCCGGTGACCAAAACACTCATAACAAAATGTACACATTCACATTTTTCTTCCCAAGTTAGACTGAATGTCTAACAAGAACAATATGTATCAATCTTTACCAGTTGGTTTTGTTAAACACTTCCCGGATAGTAAAAGATTGTGTAAATGTATATGGATGGAGTGTGTAAAATAAATATAAATAATGTCAGAGAAAAACACAGCACATCACGTTTTCTTTCATAACTATTCAGCTGGGTTGGCTAGGTAAGGGGAAGCTGAAACATTGACATTTTCCGGTTTTTTTATCAGATCAGTGGTTCAGTTGCATCATGCAGAGAACAATGCAACGCTTTATTCAATGTGAATAAAGAGCTGAAACATTACCTGGTTTTAAAAGTAGAAAACAACTAACCTTTCTGAAATATATGTGATGCATACAGTATCTGACATCAATTACAGGTAATAAATGAAACTACTACTACATAATCACACCCAATTATGATTACGTTGATGTTTACATATAAAACAGCATCTGAAACCAACTCAAAATGCCCATAACATGTCAATTTTGTCTGGATTCCTAACATGCAACATGAAATAAATGTAAATAATTGTACTTTACCATGATGCATGAGGTGTTCAGTTCATCCGAAGCTCTCTGCTGTGAGGTTTGGATGCAAATCTCCTAGAACTTTATATATGAGGACAGTAAGTAGCGTGCTGAAAGTGTGTGTGTGTGAGTTTGAGTATTTGCATAGCAGGTGGATGATTTAGCAGGTAGCTGATTATCCCTGTTAATAACAGAAAGTCCTTCGACTGGGTTCACTAAAGCACTTTGTTCTCTTTCATTGGATGTTTAGATGCATCTGACCACAGACGGAGCACTGTCAGAAAGAAGAAGTGTTATCAAGCCTTTCAGAGGAACAGAGTTTGATGTCATGAGACTAAACTTCATAAGAGACGTGTGTCTGTGCAACACGACACCTGTGAACGTTTCCAAACCCTGGTGATCATCAGTTCCTAAGCTCAACCTGCTGATGGCAGTGTAAACACGCTGAATGACCACATGATTGCAACATTCACTCTCACAAATGGACCATGATTTGACCCAGTTTGCACTGCATTAAATTTAAAGCAAACAGATTATTTTAATGCAAAGAACCGCAGTTTCTCTCTGACAATCGTTGGTGAAACTAGCCATTGAAATATTGGTTTTCTTTTTGATGGGGCATGTAAAACAAGATATGTAGCTTACAAACATTGAAAACATGCTGGAAATACGTACTTGATTTATCTCCCTTAAACATATCTGATCAAAATTATTTCTAACATTATACTAAACCAGCACGAACCACTCAACTTCCCGTCTTCCTGCCTGAAGGCTTAACAACAGATGTGACTAAATGATAAATTGTGTAAGTGATAAATTCTTACAAATTTGGAATACATAAATAGCCAAAATGATAACTGAGTAATCATATTTATTCATACTCATGTAATATCAAATTATACTCTCACATGATTTATTATACTCCTGTAAGATTTATTGAATGTTTTTTAAAAAAGTCTCATTAAGGCTGCATTTATTTGATCAGAAATGCAGTAAAACAGTGAAATATTAATACAATACAGTTCTCTATGTGAATATATAGTAATATGTAATTTATTCCTGTGATCAAAGCTGAATTTTCAGTCTTCAGTGTCACATGATCCTTCAGAAATCATTCTAATATGCTGATTTGCTGCTCAAGAAACATTTCTGATTTTTTTATTAATTTTTATCAATGTTGAAAACAGTTCATATGTTTGTGGAAACTGTGATGCATTTTATTTTTTAGGAATCTTTGATGAATAGAAAGTTCAAAAGATTTTATTTAGTTTTATATTGCTTTATTCCAAGTAGCTTTATGTGAGTAAAGCCTTTTTTCATTGATATTCTGAACATCTTCCTATCCGCACAAATTACTTTTAGTAATGGTGAGTACAAGATGACACAACATAAAAATAAATAAACTCAGATGTTTGACCAGTCATGCACATAACTTGAGAAAAGGTCTTTTGATTTATCTGTCTCTGGCATCTGTGTGTGTTGGCAGGGGGATGGACTCCAGAGCATGAAAAGACAATGCAGGTCAGAAGATCACTGGCAGACGTCGGACACACACTGATCCTGATGGCCCCCGCTGTGATTCTCATCGGCTGTCTGCTGGTCACAATGAGCTGCTGTGTGTGTCAGATTTTGATAAAGTTTTCATTACGCAATTAGATCCACCTCTGATTTCATTCATTTTAATCACTTTGAAAGATTGAGAAGCACCATCAGGAATGATTCAGAAACAGTTTGAATAATTACACTGCATCGTTAAACAAGAACAAACTGTAAATGCTTTAGATTCTTTCATTGTTAATATTAACAATTTTTTTCTTTCATTTCACAGCTCAAACTACCACATCTGCTCTCTTTGAGCAGAAATATGTTGAGATTGAGATGATTGTGTGTTTTTGAAAGTATTCTGTTTTGATCAGTGTTTCATGACATCTGTCACTTTCTCTATAGTTTTCGCTACCACAACTGCAGCCCCTCCAGTCAACTCCACTGCAAACCCTCTATTCAACTCCACTGCAATCCCTCCCTTCAATTCCACTGCAAACCCTCCATTCAACTCCACTGCAAACCCTCCATTCAACTCCACTGCAATCCCTCCCTTCAATTCCACTGCAAACCCTCCATTCAACTCCACTGCAAACCCTCCATTCAACTCCACTGCAATCCCTCCCTTCAATTCCACTGCAAACCCTCCATTCAACTCCACTCGAGCTCCTCCCTTCAACTCCACTGCAATCCCACCATTCAACTCCACTGCAATCCCTCCCTTCAATTCCACTGCAAACCCTCCATTCAGCTCCACCCTCCATTCAACTCCACTGCAAACCCTCCATTCAACTCCACTGCAAACCCTCCATTCAACTCCACTGCAATCCCACCATTCAACTCCACTGCAATCCCACCATTCAACTCCACTGCAATCCCTCCCTTCAATTCCACTGCAAACCCTCCATTCAGCTCCACTGCAAACCCTCCATTCAACTCCACTGCAATCCCACCATTCAACTCCACTGCAATCCCTCCCTTCAATTCCACTGCAAACCCTCCATTCAGCTCCACCCTCCATTCAACTCCACTGCAAACCCTCCATTCAACTCCACTGCAAACCCTCCATTCAACTCCACTGCAATCCCACCATTCAACTCCACTGCAATCCCACCATTCAACTCCACTGCAATCCCTCCCTTCAATTCCACTGCAAACCCTCCATTCAGCTCCACTGCAAACCCTCCATTCAACTCCACTGCAATCCCACCATTCAACTCCACTGCAATCCCACCATTCAACTCCACTGCAAACCCTCCATTCAACTCTACTGCAAACCCTCCATTCAACTCCACTTGAGCTCCTCCCTTCAACTCCACTGCAATCCCTCCATTCAGCTCCACTGCAAACCCTCCATTCAACTCCACTGCAATCCCACCATTCAACTGCAATCCCTCCAGTCAACTCCACTGCAATCCCACCATTCAACTCCACTGCAATCCCTCCCTTCAACTCCACTGCAATCCCACCATTCAACTCCACTGCAAACCCACCATTCAACTGCAATCCATCCAGTCAACTCCACTGCAATCCCACCATTCAACTCCACTGCAATCCCTCCATTCAACTCCACTCCCTACATTCAACTCCACTGCAAACCCTCCATTCAACTCCACTGTAATCCCTCCATTCAACTCCACTCGAGCTCCTCCATTCAACTCCACTGCAATCCCACCATTCAACTCCACTGCAATCCCTCCCTTCAACTCCACTGCAATCCCTCCCTTCAACTCCACTGCAAACCCTCCATTCAACTCCACTGCAATCCCTCCATTCAATTGCAATCCCTCCATTCAACTCCACTGCAATCCCTCCCTTCAACTCCACTGCAATCCCACCATTCAACTCCACTGCAAACCCACCATTCAACTGCAATCCCTCCAGTCAACTCCACTGCAATCCCACCATTCAACTCCACTGCAATCCCTCCCTTCAACTCCACTGCAATCCCTCCATTCAACTCCACTGCAATCCCTCCATTCAACTCCACTCCCTACATTCAACTCCACTGCAAACCCTCCATTCAACTCCACTGTAATCCCTCCATTCAACTCCACTCGAGCTCCTCCATTCAACTCCACTGCAATCCCACCATTCGACTCCACTGCAATCCCACCATTCAACTCCACTGCAATCCCTCCCTTCAACTCCACTGCAATCCCACCATTCAACTCCACTGCAAACCCACCATTCAACTGCAATCCCTCCAGTCAACTCCACTGCAATCCCACCATTCAACTCCACTGCAATCCCTCCCTTCAACTCCACTGCAATCCCTCCATTCAACTCCACTCCCTACATTCAACTCCACTGCAAACCCTCCATTCAACTCCACTGTAATCCCTCCATTCAACTCCACTCGAGCTCCTCCATTCAACTCCACTGCAATCCCACCATTCAACTCCACTGCAATCCCTCCCTTCAACTCCACTGCAATCCCTCCCTTCAACTCCACTGCAAACCCTCCATTCAACTCCACTGCAATCCCTCCATTCAATTGCAATCCCTCCATTCAACTCCACTGCAATCCCTCCCTTCAACTCCACTGCAATCCCACCATTCAACTCCACTGCAAACCCACCATTCAACTGCAATCCCTCCAGTCAACTCCACTGCAATCCCACCATTCAACTCCACTGCAATCCCTCCCTTCAACTCCACTGCAATCCCTCCCTTCAACTCCACTGCAATCCCTCCCTTCAATTCCACTGCAAACCCTCCATTCAACTCCACTGCAATCCCTCCCTTCAACTCCACTGCAATCCCACCATTCAACTCCACTGCAAACCCACCATTCAACTGCAATCCCTCCAGTCAACTCCACTGCAATCCCACCATTCAACTCCACTGCAATCCCTCCCTTCAACTCCACTGCAATCCCTCCATTCAACTCCACTCCCTACATTCAACTCCACTGCAAACCCTCCATTCAACTCCACTGTAATCCCTCCATTCAACTCCACTCGAGCTCCTCCATTCAACTCCACTGCAATCCCACCATTCAACTCCACTGCAATCCCTCCCTTCAACTCCACTGCAATCCCTCCCTTCAACTCCACTGCAAACCCTCCATTCAACTCCACTGCAATCCCTCCATTCAATTGCAATCCCTCCATTCAACTCCACTGCAATCCCTCCCTTCAACTCCACTGCAATCCCACCATTCAACTCCACTGCAAACCCACCATTCAACTGCAATCCCTCCAGTCAACTCCACTGCAATCCCACCATTCAACTCCACTGCAATCCCTCCCTTCAACTCCACTGCAATCCCTCCATTCAACTCCACTGCAATCCCTCCATTCAACTCCACTCCCTACATTCAACTCCACTGCAAACCCTCCATTCAACTCCACTGTAATCCCTCCATTCAACTCCACTCGAGCTCCTCCATTCAACTCCACTGCAATCCCACCATTCGACTCCACTGCAATCCCACCATTCAACTCCACTGCAATCCCTCCCTTCAACTCCACTGCAAACCCTCCATTCAACTCCACTGCAATCCCTCCATTCAACTGCAATCCCTCCATTCAACTTCACTGCAAACCCTCCATTCAACTCCACTGTAATCCCTCCATTCAACTCCACTCGAGCTCCTCCATTCAACTCCACTGCAATCCCTCCATTCAACTCCACTGCAATCCCTCCCTTCAACTCCACTGCAATCCCTCCATTCAACTCCACTCCCTACATTCAACTCCACTCCCTCCATTCAACTCCACTGTAATCCCTCCATTCAACTCCACTCGAGCTCCTCCATTCAACTCCACTGCAATCCCACCATTCAACTCCACTGCAATCCCACCATTCAACTCCACTGCAATCCCTCCCTTCAACTCCACTGCAAACCCTCCATTCAACTCCACTGCAATCCCTCCATTCAACTGCAATCCCTCCATTCAACTTCACTGCAAACCCTCCATTCAACTCCACTGTAATCCCTCCATTCAACTCCACTCGAGCTCCTCCATTCAACTCCACTGCAATCCCTCCATTCAACTCCACTGCAATCCCTCCATTCAACCCCACTTGAACTCCTCTATTCAACTTCACTGCAAACCCTCTATTCAACTCCACTGCAAACCCTCCATTCAACTCCACTCAAGCTCCTCCATTCAACTCCACTGCAAACCCTCCATTCAACTCCAATGCAAACCCTCCACTGCAAACCCTCCATTCAACTCCACTGCAATCCCTCCATTCAACTCCACTGCAAACCCTCCATTCAACTCCATTCAACTCCACTGCAAACCCTCCATTCAACTCCACTCAAGCGCCTCCATTCAACTCCACTGCAAACCCTCCATTCAACTCCACTACAATCCCTCCATTCAACTCCACTCGGGCTCCTCCATTCAACTCCACTGTAATCCCTCCATTCAACTCCACTACAATCCCTCCATTCAACTCCACTCGAGCTCCTCCATTCAACTCCACTGCTAACCCTCCATTCAACTCCACTCAAGCTACTCTTTTGAGGTCACGAGAATTGAGCTGGTATCACCATGTGATTGAATCAGAAATCAGCCAAGAAGAACAGACATGTTCTCATCTGATGGACTGATGGACTTTTACTATTTGAATATATTATTTATGGTGATTGTTCAACTAAAAATTGCATTTGTTAACACAATCATTTAATTTTTGTGTGCATGTTTGATGCAAACTATGGAAATTGAGATTGGAAATTGTTTTGTTGTTTGAGATTCCTGTCTGTATAGTTATTTTCCTGTCTGGATTCCTAAATGTTTAACATGCAACATAAATATAAATAATTGTACTTTACCATGATGCATGAGGTGTTCAGTTCATCCGAAGCTCTCTGCTGTGAGGTTTGGATGCAAATCTCCTAGAACTTTATATATGAGGACAGTAAGTAGCGTGCTGAAAGTGTGTGTGTGTGAGTTTGAGTATTTGCATAGCAGGTGGATGATTTAGCAGGTAGCTGATTATCCCTGTTAATAACAGAAAACCCTTCGACTGGGTTCACTAAAGCAATTTGTTCTCTTTCATTGGATGTTTAGATGCATCTGACCACAGACGGAGCACTGTCTGAAAGAAGAAGTGTTATCAAGCCTTTCAAGAAAGTTTGATGTCATGAGACTGAACTTCACAAGAGACGTGTGTCTGTGCAACACGACACCTGTGCTCGTCTCTAAACCTGGTGATCATCAGTTCCTGAGCTCAACCTGCTGATGGCAGTGTGAACACACTGAATGACCTCATGATCTAACAACATTCACTCGCACAAATGGTCCATGAATTGGCCTGGTTTGCACTGCTTCAGTAAAAGGAATTTGATAAAAACTCATGCTTTTGGTAGTTATCTGTCTCTGAAATCAGTGTGTGTTGGCAGGAGGCTGGACAGACAAATGATGGGTGAAACAATCCAGGGTTTATAAATAAGAAGACAAAGAAGATGCAGATCAGAAACTGGCAGACGTCTGACACACACTGATCCTGATGGCTCCCGCTGTGATTCTCTGTCTGCTGGTCACAATGAGCTGCTCAACCACAGGTAACATTCACATCATCTGCACTGTGTGTGTGTCAGATTTTGATAAAGTTTTCATTCCAGAATTAGATCCACCTCTGATTTCACTAATTTCACTCGTTGGATCTCTTTGAGAGATTTTGAGATTCACCATCAGGATTTTCAGAAACAGATGGAATAATTAAACTGCACATTTAAACAAATCAAGAACAAACTGTAAACGCTTCCAATTCGCTGATTGTTGATATTAAATATTAGTCTTTTTTATTCCACAGCTCAAAGTACCACTCCACCTACTGCAGCAGTACTAACCACAGATACTACTACAACTACCACATCTACATCACCACCTGCACCACCAACGACAATTCCAGATCCACCTACACCACCAGATACCACAAGTCCTGTAAATCCACCAACATGTGAGGCAAAAACTTGATCATTTAAATGTTGTCTTGCTAAAGTAACGGACTTCTGTTATATCGTACATCACATTTCTGTCCTTTAAGGATATGATTAAACATGCAATTTAAATCCACTAGTGTAAAACATCCATATACATTCACAGAAATATTTCCTTGTACCTGCTGTGTACAAATGATGTCTTAGACGGAGCTCTGCGGCTCCATTCCACCTCTTTGCTCTTTAACTTTAGTGGCTAGTTACCCCAGTAATGTGACCTCCATCTCTGTAATCACACGTACAACTTAGGCTGTGTTTCTTGTCTGTGATTAATTCACTATGGCATATATTATTACGTTAACTGATGTGTTTCTGTCATAGATGCAAGTTGTGGGAATCCAGATCTGTGCTGTTCTGGGAGGAATGACGGCTGTCACCGCGTGAACTGTTATTGTGATGTTGCTTGCCTGAGATTCCATGACTGCTGCCCTGATTTCAAACACACCTGCCTCACAGGTATTCAGAAACATTCATATTGAGAATCTGATTAATCTGTGCTGAAATGAATCACCGGCTGCATGTCAACAGCCTCGTATAGTTTAGTATATGACATATTAATAAGTTTGTACCTCTTTCTTTTTTTATAGTCAATAACAGCACCAACAGTACAAATCCAAACACTTTGCCACTAACAGGTATGTTGTGTATTTCTTTAAATTATTCTGTATCATGTTCACACAGAATGCACTTTTGCTTTTAATAACGTGAGATGCTGCACATATTCAGCTGCAGCGCTGATGAACGAAAAAGACATTGTGCTAAAAAGCATCATTAACATTACCTAACTTCATCCACATTATTTGGTTCATTTAAAATGCTATATTTTAATACATAACGCAATTGTCATTAAACTGCTCCTAGACACGAAAGTTGAGGATAATCCACAATCGTAATACACAAAACACAGGCAAACAGTCCAAACAGAGTCCAGGGCAGAGGCAGAACAGAGTCATCCAGGGGAACAGGCAGAGAATCCAAAAAACTAAGAGACATGAAACCAGGGAGAATGCTCAGAAATGTACAAGACTTAGCAATGACTAACTGAACTGACCAGGCTTTTATAGGGTGAGCTAATGAGACACAGCTGAAAATGAGCTTTATAATAATGATGTTATCGAGTATACTGTCGTCTTCACTGCTCCTGTAGGAACGTGTTCAGAGCCGACTCTGTGCTGCAGTGGTGTAAACTACGATTGTTTCAGAGGCTGTTTTTGTGACGAGGCCTGTAAACAGCTCAATGACTGCTGCCCTGACCTCAACAGCACATGCAGTAAGAACTCACATACACAGATATAGAGATGTTTATACTTTGTTTAATCGGCTCATTTCAATCAGAAGCGCTCTTTATGTTGAGAGATTGACATGACTGTGTGTTTCTCTATAGTTTTCAGTACCACAACTGCAGCCCCTCCAGTAAACTTTACTACAGCCCCTCCATTCATCTCCACTGCAGCTCCACCTCAAGGTAATTCATCTGTGTGTTTGTGTGTGTATGAATGTTTAGGTCTAGTTTTACCATCAACCGAAGGACAGTGAAACCTGAAATCACTAATGTTTTTTTTTGCCATTTATTGCATTGTATGTCACATTTCTGTCCTTTAAGAATGATGCAATTTAATTCCACTAGTGTTAAACACCCATATACTGTACATGTTGTTCAAACTCAACTTGCTTAGACAGAGCTCTGCGGCTCCATACTACCTTTTTGCTTTCTAACTTTAGTGACTAGTAACACCAGTAATGCGACAACCATCCCTGTAACCACACGGCCTGGAGTAACCAATGCAACAACAACAACACCAACCAGTCAAACTCCTCTCAGTGAGTGTTTCTTTCATGTGTGTGTACAATAATTCACATTCAGTGTCACATGATCTTTCAGAAATCATTCTAATATGCTGATTTGCTGCTCAGGAAACATTTATGATTATTATCAATGTTGCAAACAGTTGTGCTTCTTCATATTTTGGTGGAAATCATTTTTTCAGAATTCTTTGATGAATAGAAGGTTCAAAAGAACAGCATTTATTTGAAATAGAAATCTTTTGTAACATTATAAATGTGTCATTTGAGCAATTAAATGCATCTTTGCTGAATGCAAGTATTGACTTCTTTGAAAAAAAAATCTTTCTGAAACCAAAATTTTAAATGTTAGTGTATATATTCAATATTGTTCCATCAAGTGTCAGTTTTTGTGTGACATAACATTTCATTTGATGAACATGAATTATAGTGATGAATTTTATAGATGATATAATAAATTATATTGATGTTTTCCTGACAGGTGGAAGTTGTGGGAATCCAGATCTGTGCTGCTCTGGATTGAATAACTCCTGTCACCGCGTGAACTGTTATTGTGATGTTGCTTGTCTGAGATTACACGACTGCTGCCCTGATTTCAAACACACCTGCCTCACAGGTATTCAGAAACATTCATACTGAAAATCTGATTCATCTGTGCTGAAATGAAGCAACAGCCACTTGCATTAGTCGCAGTTATCAGATTGTGTTCTGCTCTGTACTACACGATTAATGTACTTTGATTAAGGTGCTCTTCGAGAACACAAAACAAAAATACTGCAAAAAAATTGTATTAATTAACTAAATCTTTTCTCTTTATTCTCTTATCTCCACTTTTATAGTGAATAACAGCTCCAGCGGCACTAAACCAAACAACACTTTGCCACTGACAGGTATATTTTCTACTTATTTATTTCCTATCATTAATCTTTTATCACATGATTCTGTATAATTATTCTAGATCTTTAAATCTAGAGAAAATCTAGATTTTTACTTAGGGTGCATCTCAATCATCTCCCCAGCTCTCTAGTTCATGAATCAGTATATCGTGTACATGAATTCAGGCACTGGTAAGGACCCTGACTCACTACACATTGAGACACTGATGACTCCATTTCCGGCGACATGACAACATCCTCATTGTACAACATCACTACTTGTATTTCTGAACAACAGCAGAACTGATATTTTTCCGACATTATTGTTTAAATGTTATTTTGACGCTTTTCTCCAAAGCGACTTACAAATGAGAGTAGTAGAAGCAGTCGAATCAACATGGATACAATCCAAAAACAGTACGTAAGTGCCGTGTCAAGTCACAGTTTCATCAGTAAAGTGCTCGTAGCAAGGTTTTTTTTTTTTTTTTTAAATATATACACAAATAGATGGAGAAAGAATAGAAAGTTGAAAAGGAAAGTAAAATATAAAAAGTGCTATATTACTGGGTCAAGTGTTGACGAAAAAGATATGTCTTTAGCAGTTTTTTTGAAAATGGCTAAAGACTCAGCTGCTCGGATAGAGCGTGGCAGGTCATTCCACCAACCAGGAACAGACCAGGAGAAGGTCCGTGAGAGTGATTTTGTGCCCCTTTGGGATGGCACCACAAGACGCCGTTCACTTGCAGAACGCAAGCTTCTGGAGGACGCATAAGTCTGAAGTAGTGAGTTTAGGTATGGTGGTGCAGAGCCAGTGGTTGTTCTGTAGGCAAACATCAGAGCCTTGAATTGGATGCGAGCAGCTATTGGCAGCCAATGCAAACTGATGAAGAGAGGTGTGACATGCGCTCTCTTCGGTTCGTTAAAGACCAGTCTTGCTGCAGCATTTTGGAAATAAGTTGTAGGGGCTTGACAGTGCATGCTGGAAGGCCTGCCAAGAGAGCATTACAATAGTCCAATCTAGATAGGACAAGAGCTTGGACAAGAATTTGTGTAGAATGCTCCGATAGGAAGGGTCTAATCTTCCTAATGTTGTATTGAGCAAATCTGCAGGACCGGGCCGTTGTAGCGATGTGATCTGTGAAGCTTAAACCATCATCCATCACCACTCCAAGGTTCCTGGCTGTCCTGGAAGGAGTTATGGTTGATGACCCAAGTTGAATAGAAAGGTTATGATAAAGTGTTGGGTTGGCACCGACCACAAGCAAGGTTAAGTTGAAGGTGGTGGTCCTTCATCCAGGCAGAAATGGCTGTCAGGCAGGCTGCGATGCGATCAGCAACCGTCGGATCGCATGGTTGGAATGAGAGGTAGAGTTGTGTGTCATCAGCATAACAGTGATAGGAGAAACCATGTTGCTGAATGACAGATCCTAGTGATGACATGTAGATGGAGAAGAGAAGTGGTCCAAGCACTGAGCCCTGAGGTACCCCAGTAGCAAGATGATGCGACTCGGACACCTCACCTCTCCAAGATACCCTGAAGGACCTACCTGAGAGGTAAGACTCGAACCACTGGAGTGCGGTTCCTGAGTTACCCTTCGACATGAGGGTTGACAGGAGGATCTGGTGGTTAACAGTGTCAAAAGCAGCAGACAGATCCAGCAAGATGAGTACCGATGATTTTGAAGTTGCTCGTGCCAGTCTCAGGGCTTCAGTAACTGAGAGCAGGGCAGTCTCAGTTGAGTGGCCACTCTTGAAGCCAGACTGGTTGTTGTCAAGGAGGTTGTTCTGTGTGAGATAAGTAGACAGTTGGTTGAACACAACTCTCTCAAGTGTCTTCGCAATGAATGGAAGAAGGGATAACGGTCTATAGTTTTCTAAAAGCGCTGGATTCAGAGTGGGTTTTTTTAAGCAGTGGTGTAATCCTAGCCTGCTTAAAAACTGTGGGAAATGTACCAGTGTGAAGAGAAGAATTGATAATGTGAGTGAGTGCAGGTACAATTGAGGAGGAGATGGCCTGAAGAAGATGCGTGGGGATAAGGTCTAGCGGACAGGTAGTAGGGTGATTGGAAAGGATGAATTTGGAAACATCTGCCTCAGAGAACACAGAGAAGGAGAGAAGAATAATTACTTTGATTGTTATAGCCTACGTATATACCTGCAACATTTTTCCTGTCAATTATTGATAAATGTTAACTAGATTATGTTCACTACCTGTCTAGTGATGTATGTTTATGCTGAAACATATTTAAATAATGGTTTGTTTTTTAAAAAAACAACTCGTGCAATTTATGTTTTGCGCTTCAGAATTTCTGTTAAAGGAACATAGATGCTTCCTGGTTTTCACGGTGCATTGTGGGACTTTTTAGGGAACAAATGTTTCAGTGAACTAGAATGATTTTTCGATTGAGAGAGCCTTTAAAATGGCCAATTCCCTGATCAGTGCCCTGACTGCTGGACTAGAGAGCTGACTGAGACGCACCCTAACTGTATTGAGGATGGATTCAGCATCTAACATGTCGTCTTCACTGCTCCTGTAGGAACGTGTTCAGAGCCAACTCTGTGCTGCAGTGGTGTAAACTACAACTGTTTCAGAGGCTGTTTTTGTGACGAGGCCTGTAAACAGCTCAATGACTGCTGCCCCGACCTCAATAGCACATGCAGTAAGAACTCACATACACAGATATAGAGATGTTTACACTTTGTTTAATGGTCTAATTTCAATCAGAAGCTCTCTTTGAGCTGAGATTGTGTTTTAGTTTGTATTCTGTTCCTGATTTGATCGTTTCATGCACTGCATTCACTGTCACTGTAATCAGTATTATATTAATTGCAAGATGAATC
This sequence comes from Elopichthys bambusa, assembly GCA_037101425.1. Classification (NCBI taxonomy): domain Eukaryota; kingdom Metazoa; phylum Chordata; class Actinopteri; order Cypriniformes; family Xenocyprididae; genus Elopichthys; species Elopichthys bambusa. The sequence goes on along the minus strand of CM074446.1, from coordinate 30,227,084 downwards.
CTGAATCGTCTCAGATACAACAATGTTCATGACATCTGTCACTTTCTCAATAGTTCTCAATATTACAACTACAGCCCCTCCATTCACGTCCACTGCAAACCCTCCAGTGATCTCCACTGCAGCTCCAACCCTAGGTAATTCATCTGTGTGTTTGTGTGTGTATGAACGTGTCGGTCAAGTTTCACTATCACCGTTGCAGTCGAAGGAGTGAAACCTGAAATCACTAATGTGTGTTTCGCAGATGTTCTCACTTTACTCGCTAATCTGGAGGTGGAGGTTTTGGCCGAGGAGACGTCCACTGAAGAAGAGCGTCAGGCTGCACTGCGTCAGGTGAGAGGAACGATTCTGACTGTTTGACTGCGTCCAGTTCACATACTTACGTAACTCTAAATGTACTTAAGTGTGCTGGTGATTGGAAAGAATTTCAAACCTGAAAATTGAAAGTGTTGTTTTTCTGAACCATAAGTACATCAGTTAATTTATTTTACATTGTATATCACAGTTGTCAAGGGATGTATGTGTCAATGTAACATCCAAACAAACTATATGAGATATATTTAAATATCAGAATTCTTATTTTGCATACTATAAATAATGTCGAGTATTGGGACGCAGCTTTATTGTGCTCTTCTCCACCTGCTGTTTTCTCATTTCCTGTCATCTTGTTTCTCAGGTTGGCGCTTTGCTGGAGAGTTACTTAAGAGGGAATAATACTGACATCTACTCTTTTGAGGTCACGAGAATTCAGCCGGTATCACCATGTGATTGAATCAGAAATCAGTCGAGAGGAACAGATATGAAAAAATCCTCATCGCTGCTGGACTTTGTATGAGATTATTTATGGTGACGGTTCAACTAAAACATTGCTTTTTCCAATACAACTTATCCATTAAAAAGCTTTAATCTTAAACATACAACATGCACTGTACATGTGTGAATCAAGATTATCTACTCTCATGTAATTGCTTGTTCCTGTAAGGGGAATCTGCTGCTGCTGTTTTAACACTGTCTTCATCTAGTTTTTGAGATTCCTGTATGATTATCACACTGAAAATAAACACCTTCCTGGGAAATATGATTCTGTTTCAATCAATGAAGCAGCACTGACCACAAAAACAAACGTCTCTCTGACCCAGCAGATGTTTAGTGTTAAAAATAGGTAAATCAATTATGATCTAACGTCAATACAATTGGTACAAAGTACCAAAGTGTAATCACTTGTATGTCTTCATTATAAAAAAGCAATCTAATGTGAAAATCTTGATAAATCTGGATGCGGGTAAGACGATAGAAAGAACAGGGAAGAAAGTCTTGCACACTGTCACAGCCTGGAAATCTTTTGGCAAAGCCCTTCATCTGATATTTTAACAGCGTCACGAAAGAATCCAGTAATTCAGGATGTCGGTACACTACCTGATGAAGAAAAACCAGCTTTGATTCATCTGTCTCTGACATCAGTGTAAGTTGGCAGGAGTCTGGACAGACGGAGGAAGCAATCCAGAGCACACCGATAACATCACTAGCACACGTCTGACACACACTGATCCTGATGGCTCCCGCTGTGATTCTTATCGGCTGTCTGCTGGTCACAATGAGCTGCTCAACCACAGGTAACATTCACATCATCTGCACAAGAACAAACTGTAAACGCTTCCAATTCGCTGATTGTTGATATTAAATATTAGTCTTTTTTATTCCACAGCTCAAAGTACCACTCCACCTACTGCAGCAGTACTAACCACAGATACTACTACAACTACCACATCTACATCACCACCTGCACCACCAACGACAATTCCAGATCCACCTACACCACCAGATACCACAAGTCCTGTAAATCCACCAACATGTGAGGCCAAAACTTGATCATTTAAATGTTGTCTTGCTAAAGTAACGGACTTCTGTTATATCGTACATCACATTTCTGTCCTTTAAGAATATGATTAAACATGCAATTTAAATCCACTAGTGTAAAACATCCATACACATTCACAGAAATATTTCCTTGTACCTGCTGTGTACAAATGATGTCTTAGACGGAGCTCTGCGGCTCCATTCCACCTCTTTGCTCTTTAACTTTAGTGGCTAGTTACCCCAGTAATGTGACCTCCATCTCTGTAATCACACGTACAACTTAGGCTGTGTTTCTTGTCTGTGATTAATTCACTATGGCATATATTATTACGTTAACTGATGTGTTTCTGTCATAGATGCAAGTTGTGGGAATCCAGATCTGTGCTGCTCTGGATTGAATAACTCCTGTCACCGCGAGAACTGTTATTGTGATGTTGCTTGTTTGAGATTACATGACTGCTGCCCTGATTTCAAACACACCTGCCTCACAGGTATTCAGAAACATTCATACTGAAAATCTGATTCATCTGTGTTGAAATGAATGTCAACAGCCTCATAATCAGATAGTGTTGATTGTTCTAGTGTGAATACAAGAGTAAAGCACTTTACTGTGATTTAAAGAGTAATTAAGTACTGTACATATGTACATTTTGATTTAAGAAATCTTAATAAATATGCACCTCTTTCCCTTTTATAGTCAATAACAGCACCAACAGTACAAACCCAAACAACACTTTGCCACTAACAGGTATGTTTTATATTTCTTTTAATCATGTTAGAGGCAGTTCACACAAAATGTGACTTTGCTTTTAAAAAATGTGAGACACAGCACAATTATATTAATTTGTAGCGCTGATGAACGGAAGAGAAGGTGGATCTAAATTCTCCGAACGTCCACATATGAAATATTTGACCATATCCTGAATTAAGAAATCATTTAAATGCAGTCAAAGAGAATTCAGTAGAAACTTGAAGTTCCCCTCCCAAGTTGCTAATTTGACAAACAAAATGAATGCATCACTATTAAATAGCATATTTACATAAAAGACAATTAAAAAGCAGCACAGTGGAATTAAAAAAAAAACGCATTCTGTGTGAACTGACTGTCGATAATTATTGTGAATTCTCTAAATCTTAAAGTCCCCCTGTATTCAATAATTGCATCCCTTAAAACTAATCTTTGATCTTTTTTTCCTCTGGAAAAAGGAAAATGCCTTGAAATAGCTTGAATATAACTCTACACCTGTTACAGTCACATGGACTTTCTGTTTGTGTTTTCATCTGTCACATGTTCCTTTGTTCTAGTTTCCCGCCACAATCTGTCACCATGGACACTATCACATTCATGTCAGCTGTTCCTCGTTTTAGTTCAATCATCTGTGTACTTAAGTTCCAGTTTCTGTTGATCATGTGGTCGGGTATTGCTTATGTTGGATGTTAGTGTGTGTTCCTGTATGCTCCTTTGGATTCTCTAGTAAAGTTTGACTCTGGATATTACATTCCTCTTCGTGCGTGTGTCTACACACCTAATACGGTAACAGAATACCCAACCAAAAACTTTAAGCGACGTGTTTTACTTAGCATTTTCTTTTTGGTTTTCGTGTTCAGTCTTTTTTTTTTTTTTTTCTGTTTTTTCAGCTGCTTGCACTATGTTCCCTGATGTGAAACTCATGTGCCTTGAGCAGGGAGAAAGCTCCCTCGAGAGACATTTAGAACTGTTTTTGGATCTCGCACATCAGGCCACCTTCCCGGACTACTGCCTGTGCACGTTCTTGCACTTTGGACTCAATTCCACCACACGTGCACAGCTGTCCAGGGAGGGTCCTCGAGGGAGCTTCATGTCTGGACGGAACCAACGGCCCTGGGTCTCCCCGCTGGTTCCGTCCAGCCCTGAACTGCCTGTCTCCCCGCTGGTTCCGTCCAGCCCTGAACTGCCTGTCTCCCCGCTGGTCCCATCCAGCGTTCCTCTCCCACCTTCTCATCTACATTCCTGTGACTCTCCACTGATCTTAGATGTTTTCATGGAACTTCAGCCTGTTTCCCAGTCCACAGCCATCTGTGCCACCCAGTCATCTCAGTCTCCCTCCAGTCCCTCGATACCACCTCCTCTCAGTAGCGTGGCACCATCTCGGGCCTGCCGGGATCTGCCTATTCCTGGGCACGAGGAGCCCGAAGCTCTGCCTCCAGCTTCGGATGGTCTCGAGCTGCCTCCTCCCATCACTCTGACTCCTGCGCCTGCGCTCCTCCCACCCTCGACCTCTGAGTCGACCATCGGCCTTCCGACCACGCCGGACTCCCTCAGCACGTCGGCTCCACCTGGGTCAGACATCGCTTCGCCTTCGGTGCGGACCTACGGACCATTCGCTGCTCTCTGGCCCTCCACCCCTTCCACTACGGCTTGCTCCGCCCTACCTCAGGCTCCGTCTCCGCCCTCGGTCGCTCCTGCGCGTCTTCAGACCTCCGGATCCCCTCCTCGATCTCAGGAGGTCGTCACTGCGGCTCCGTCGCGGCCGCTTGGATCGTCACCATCTCTCCACCTCCTCAGCTCGTCAACTACGCAGTGGGCTCCATCCTCGCCGTTGTTGACTTCGGTCCTCCCCATGGTGGTCGTCAGTAACTCTCTCCCATGGCTCCTCCCTCCATCAACGCTGCCGTGGGGCACTACCCTGGCTGGTGCCTGGCACAACAACCTGCAGCCCCTGTTCAAGGCCACCTCCCGGACTTCACCACCTCCTGCACCACCCTGGACTCAGTTTCTCCGCCTCCTCCCGGTTAGTCGTCCGCCTCCTGAACCGCCTCCTACATCATCTTCAGCATCTTATCCTCCTCTTCCCTTCTCTCTACGGCGCGAGGACGCGCCTTTCCGGGAGGGGGCGTAATGTTACAGTCACATGGACTTTCTGTTTGTGTTTTCATCTGTCACATGTTCCTTTGTTCTAGTTTCCTGCCACAATCTGTCACCATGGACACTATCACATTCATGTCAGCTGTTCCTCGTTTTAGTTCAATCATCTGTGTACTTAAGTTCCAGTTTCTGTTGATCATGTGGTCGGGTATTGCTTATGTTGGATGTTAGTGTGTGTTTCTCCTGTGTTCCTGTATGCTCCTTTGGATTCTCTAGTAAAGTTTGACTCTGGATATTACATTCCTCTTCGTGCGTGTGTCTACACACCTAATACTGTAACAACCCCCCTGCCTCATTTATTATATGCAGATCTATGAATATGCTAATTAGCCCTGCCTAGCTCACACCAGCTCAGAGATCCACTCAGTCAACTTACTGAGGTAAACGCTGCACAATGGTATCGCTTTTTACAACGTCGGACACTTAACGGTAATTAATAAGATTAGCCTTTTGCTTGACTGTGATATCAAACAGCTAATAATGTGTTGCTAATATTACACAAACTATGTTCCCGTTCTTCATCTCAGAGTCAAACAGCCTCCTTCTAACAATCAGTGTCCTTACAAACGCTTTGAACAGCTCAGAACGTCAGTGGACATCATATATACATCATACAGACTTACATAGGCTGTACTGTCATCTTCACTGCTCCTGTAGGAACGTGTTCAGAGCCGACTCTGTGCTGCAGTGGTGTAAACTACGACTGTTTCAGAGGCTGTTTTTGTGACGAGGCCTGTGAACAGCTCAATGACTGCTGCCCCGACCTCAATAGCACATGCAGTAAGAACTCACATACACAGACATAGAGATGTTTTACACGTTGTTTAATCGGCTAATTTCAATCAGAAGCTCTCTTTGAGCTGAAGTATGTTAAGATTGAGAGCATTTTGTGTTTTACTAATTATTCTGTTCCTGATTTGCACTGCAATCAGTATTGTATTTATTGCTAAATGAATCCTCAATCCTCTCATACAACAACATTCATGACATCTGTCACTTTCTCTATAGTTTTCAATACCACAACTGCAGCCCCTCCATTCACGTCCACTGCATTTGACCCCACTGAGGACCCCCTATTCACATCCACAGCAGCTCTATCAAAAGGTCATTCATCTGTGTGTGTGTTTGTGTGTGTATGAATGTGTAGGTCTAGTTTTACTATCACTGTTGTAACTGAAAATCAGTGAAACCTGAAATCACTTATAAGTGATTTGGTATTTTGCAGATGTTCCTACAGTACTCATTGCTCTGGAGGCGAGGGTTTTGACCAAGTCATCTTCCTCTGAAGAAGAGCGTCAGGCTGTAATGCGTCAGGTGAGAGGAGCGATTCTGACTGTTTGACGGCATTCAGTTCACATACTTGAACTAGCATTAAGTTTTGGTCAATCGGATCACAAGTGGACGACGCTAAATACAAGTGTAAACAGGGGGTAAAACATTTTGGGCTTGTCCACTTTCAACCACTTCCAAAGCAGAGGTAGTCGAAAACGCATTCAGCCGGATTGCTTTCATATTGTAAACGCTCATATGGTCGAAAGTGTTCGGACAGCAACAAAAGACTGCCTACTCTGACCTAATGTGTAAACATTATGGGAAGAGCGCTAGCCAGACGGGGCTTAAACTTTGTCTGCTGAAGACCCAAGTTTGGTTTGAAGACGAAAAATGTACCAAGCACAATGTTCTCTCACCATTCCTCATTTCTAACACACTCTCAGCGTTTGACTGGTCTTGCGTTTGTCAGAGCAGAAATGAAAGCTGATGCTCTCTGTATGTTTTTCCGTTGTTACCTTTCACGATCATATGTAAATTGTGCGCTTATTTCGTTAAAAAAAAAAAAAAAAAGCCCAGACATTTACCTACCTATGGAAACTCCCCTCGAAGAAATCAGGACAGAAGTGGTCGAAAATGGACATGAGACAAATTAAAATACCAGGGAATGTGTCTCTCTCGTCTACTAGTGGTCCGATTGACCAAAATGCATCTTAATACCAAGTGTAAACTAAGTGTGCTGGTGATGGGAAAGTACTTAGTTTTAGGTATGTAACAGAAAGTACGCCAGTATTTGGACAAACTATAAAACAAATCACTAGCATCAAGCTTCATCCTCACAGTTAATAGTGAACAGGTGTGATGTCACGTCCCTTTTAGGCCCCAAAGTGATTCTATTGGCTGAAAGAACTTTTGGGGAGGTGTCTGTTTTGTACCCGATTAGAAATCCTCCATTATTGCTTGTTGTTATGAATCATAAAAGTACATCTTTTCTGCGCACTCACACAGCATGTGAATTGGGATGCAGCTTTATTGTGCTCTTCTTCTTCTTCATCTGCTGTTTTCTCCTGTCATCTTGTTTCTCAGGTTGGCACTTTGCTGGGGAGTTTATTAGGCGTGAATAATACAGACATCATCTCTTTGAAGGTCACAAGAATTAAGCTGTTATCATCACCATATGATTGAGTCAGAAATCAATAGAGGACAACAGACATGAAAAAATCCTCATCGCTGCTGGACTTATACTATTTTAATATGAGATTATTTATGGTGATGGTTCAACTAAAACATTGCATTTGCTAACAAAACTTATCCATTTAAACGTTTTAATCTTAAACATACAAGCACTTTATATGTGTGAGGCAAACTATGGAAAGAATGTGTAAGAAAACATCAGTTTAATTATCTGCACTCTTGTAATTCCTTGTTCCTGAGGGGAATCTGCTGCTGCTTTTTTTTAACCTGGACTTCCACATTTTTGAGATTCCTGTCTGTTGATGACTAACTCATATAAACCAAAACATTTAGAAAATGACAAACAAATGATTAAAGACTGTCATTCTGTTGGATTTCCAGTTCATCTAGTAGTCAGTGTGTTTCCTGGTGCTGCTTCATGACTTTGTTTAATGAATGTTGCATGAATATCTTTCACTATCCTCTGCAGCTCCATATGTTCAGAACATTTTGTTGAGCAAAGCTTTGTTTTCCTGGGAAATGTGCAGACCACTGACCGCACTGTGACAGTGGCTACAGAGTTTAACCTCAGAAACCAACCCATAAAACTATGAGAAGAACTTATATTAGAGCAGACTGCTTCATCATGACCAGACACCAGTGTGGCAATGGAGACCAAGGGGCTATATATAGAATTCAGAAACCCTTGTTATTGCCAGTGGCCATTAAGTGAACTGCAGCCAGCAACTTACTGCTCATGCTCGCACTCGTGCACACGTAACGTACAAGAAACTTAACATGATTCAATGCCCCAAGTCCTTCACATGATAATCAGTTTACAGGTTCTCTTTCATCTCATGTTTGAGATCCAGGGAAGTGCATCCGACCTCTGCAGAAGCATTCAACTGCACCAAGTATGGCTTGACAGACAGAAGCACATGCCCAATGCCAGGTAAGGGGCCGTCCCTTACCAAAGTGCATAAAGCACCTGCACGCGCTACATTTCCTCAGTTGCCATTCGCTTCTCTTGGCTTCTTTAATATCGACTCTCAGCTCGTGGTTTTACGGACTTCAGGATTGTCTTTAAAAAGACACATCTTTTTGGATCAGCCTCCGCCAGATGTGTTTGTCCTATTAGCCAGTTTAGCGGACCTAATTACTGCAAGCCGCCCATGCACGCAATCTTTATTAGGCTGTCTGCCTCTTTCTTCTCTAGTTTCCCCAGTTCTACAGCTGCCCATCTGTCGGATTACCTTTATTTTGTGTGTTTTCAATGTTGACGGATTTGTTGATCACCTGCCTCGCTTTCAGGGACATCGTGAGCTGGTATGGTGCGACAATACCACACCTGCTACATATCAACCGCCAAGGGTCCAAGCTTCATGCTCACAAGCTGTTTATACGGAGCAGGCAGCACTTTCTGTCATTACGGGCGACCCATGTCCGGGTATTCTCAACAGGGGTACAGACTCTTATTGAGGGGGAACCCACTCAATTGAGACTGCCGCATCCATCCTCAGATAGTGAGTCTGCTGTGGGGGAGATTCGGCCAGGCAACTGTTGATCTCTTCGATCTGTTCTTCTCCCTACGGGATGAGGATGCCCCCTCAGTGTGGACACACTGGCCCATCCATGGCCTGATGTTGCCTAATAATGGTGACTCTGGCCAGGGTAAGAGAACAAAGCCTGATTCTGATTTTGATAGCACCCAGGTGGCCCAAACCTCCCAGGCTTGCAGAGATTATCCCTGTGCTTTATGCCAAGCTGTGTCCCCTCCCATAACGCACAGGCCTCTTGTCCCAAGTGAACGGGGAAATTTACCACCCTCGTCCAGACAGGGTTGCTTAAACTTAAACACACTGGGGCTCCTACCACATGTTATTGCCACAATTCAGAATGTCACAATCCTCTTCTACACAATGCCTTCATGACTGTAAGTGGCGTGTGTTTGAGGAATGGTGTGAAGGGCACCGGCTGATATCATATCAGTGCCCAGTTTCTGATATTTTGACCTTATGGATGGTAGAAAATCTTTTTCTACTATTAAGATCTATTTAACGGCTCTTGCTGCATGTCATGTTGGGTTTGACTGTGCTATGGTTGGGCAACACCCCCTTCCACTACCGTTCTCTTGTTGTGGGACCTCTCCATGGTGCTGGAGGCTTTTGTCTCAACAGCCTTTTGAGCCCCTGGGAAATATTTCCCGTAAGCATTTGTCTTTCCAGACAGCTCTAAGCATATTCACTCCTTGCGCACTAAATTCTCTCTCAGTGGAGATAAGGTTTAACCTTCCCAGCATTCACATGTGAGGTGATTTAGCTTTCTGCTTTTCACCCACCTCCTTCCTCCTCCATGGAAGATCAGAGGTTGTGTCCCGTACGTGTCTTGCGGATTTCTTTAAGGAGGAGCGACCAGGTCTTCGTCTCTTGAGGGTACCCCATTTCTAAGCCTCTCTTATTGGCTTGTGGAAGCTATATCTTTATGAAACTAAGGGAGGGCAGCCTCCAGGGGGCCTCAGAGCACACTCCACTATGGGTATGGCTGCCTCTTGGGCTCTGTTTAAGGGAGTTTCCTTGCAGGACACATGTGCCGCTGCTAGCTGGGCCTCTCCCCATATGTTTGTCAGTACTACCGGCTTGATGTTACCAGGACCCCGGTAAAGGTAGTGCGTACCAGGACCCCAGTAAAGCTGCAGGAACTTTATGCACTTTGGTAAGGGGCGGTCCCTTACCTGGCATTGGTTACACGCTCCTGTCTATCAAGCCATACCTGGTGCAATTGGATTCTTCTGCAGAAGTCAGGTATGGATGCCCTTTCCATAGGTGGAACACTTTCGATGTGGTCTCGTTTTTTAAGTTTCACACATAGGCAATAAAAATAGAGGTTAGTACATGAAAAGTCTTACATATAGCCCCTTTAAGGAAAAAAAACACAAGCATATGAGGTTTTTTGCGCTCACCTATTATTCGACAATTCGATAATTAATCATTAAAATTCATACAATTATAGTGTGAATTTACAAAACACTTCATCTCACATTTATAAAGAATATTTGAATCAGAAGACAAAAAAACTATTTCATGTTTTATAAAAAGTCTGGTGAGAGTAATGTACAAGCATTTACTGTAAAAAACAAAAAAAACAAAATAATTTAGCACTAGCTGCTCGTGTGTATAAAAGTTTATAAAATATGTTAAATAGTTAAATATTAACTTAATATGCATCCCAACATCTGAAGTCTGTAATAATATTAGATCTGGGTTGATAAAGACATTTTGCAGTCAAACATCCAGTTAACAAGGATCTAAAGTCATATTAAATACAGTCAAATGAACTTTACATGAATCTGTTTGGATCAACACAGAAACACTGACCATGAAACAAACGTCTCTCTGACCCAGCAGAAGTTTAGTGTTAAAAACCTGTACAATTATTAGAAACTAACATCATTTTAAGAGCAGAAGCATCATGTAACATTCAAAAGTGCCATCATTTTTACTGTGCCTCTATCTTCACTATATATAAAAGCAAAGCAAAAGTGACTCTAAATATATTATTTTTTAAATCTGAAGTACTTTTAAAGGATCTTGTGCACCAGTTGCCACTTTAGCACCCTGAAGTCTTTATGATGTATTTTTCATGTCATCCTTTTGCAGAACTTTCAGTTTGGAAGCTCAAATTGAAGGCCACATCGTGTGGTGTAAATCAAAAACATGGTCTTTGGATTCAGATTTCTTGTCCTGTGCGCAACATGATCTAACATGATCGACTCACAGCATCAGTGTCACATTCCCACGCCACGTCACTGATGGTTTCCTCCTCAAACGCCACTTAAAACAACTGGAGAGCAGGTCAAATATAGTCCATCAGGCGTGAAGGTCGGTGAATGTGGAGACGTTTTCGACATCACCTATTTTCTGTACCCAACAGTCTCTGTATTTTGTGTTCGTTTTTGTCTCAGTTTGCTCTTGTCTTGCTGGAGATCCAGTTTGAGTAATTTGTGACACGTGTGTAAACGCCAGGTATGTCTTTCTTCCCGCAACCGTCACCCCAGCTGATTAAACCCATCAAAATCATTCTGCCGTTCTTCGGACACACCAGAGGACCACCGGAATCCCCCTAAAGAAAGACCAGGAGAAACTGTTCAATCAAGATGCACAAATCATTTCACACACTGTAACTAGCATGTGCTGAATGTGGCGTGTCACCTTGCAGGCGTCGTCCAGGCCACGCGTGTCTCCAGCGCACAGCATGTTTGAGGTGACCAGTCGGCCGGACAGCTTCTCCGGGACACACTGATCCTGCGGCCACAACCGCACCATACCGCGCTTGATTCTCTCAGAGTAAAACGGAGAAACTGAGAGAGACAGCGACAGAAGGAAAGAGCACAATTATTATACAACACCTCAAGTATCAAGAAGCACTACAAAAAAAATTGTCTTGTTTTTCTGTGGCAGGCAGTAACGCTGATCTTACACTCTTCCTCTTTCCCATATCCAGAGATCTCGCACTCCGTCCAATCCGGTAAGACCAGGTTAGGTTCTGGTAAACATGCAGGCAGAACTTCTGGAGAGTGGATGGCACAGATACCAAACTCACTCTTCAACTTGAACAGAGCTAAAGACACAAAGTCAAAATTACTTACAACTGAAATTAACTACCGGTATTTAAAACCTATTAAATAAAGTCACATGATATGATAGTACGTACTACTGTTGCTAACCATGTCAGAGAAATTTCACATTTCATAAGCATACATTTTTAAAACTTAGCCAATAGATAAAAAGTATAAATTGTATTAAATATGCAAATAAATATTTATTTGAACTTTCTATTCATCAAAGAATCCTGAAAAATGGTTTTCACAAACTGTTTTCAACATTGATAATAATCATAAATGTTTCTTGAACAGCAAATCATCATATTAGAATGATTTCTGAAGGATCATGTGACACTGAAGACTGGAGTAATGATGCTGAAAATTCAGCTTTGATCACAGGAATAAATTATAGTTTACTATATATTCACACAGAAAACAGTTATTTTAAATTGTAATAATATATCACAATTTTTACTGTATTTTTGATTAAAGAAATGCAGCCTTGGTGAGCAGAAGAGACTTCTTTAAAAATGTTTTAAATCTTACCAACACCAAACTTTTGAATGGTATTTAACTATATATATATAAAAAAAAGATAAATTGATGGAAACCCTAAAAAAGATGATTGAGATTGTAAGTCAATGTCACAATAAACAGTGCTTTTAGTTGAACCGGCTCTGCTGAAATTTCCACCCGTCACAGTGACATCAGCTGACCGTGGGGTGATGATGATCTTAATAATCATTAAGATCAGTTTCATGCGTGTAACCGTGTAGAATGTTTGTGTAAGTCTCACCGATATCATTGTCGTACGTCTCGTCGTTGTACTGCTCGTGGATCCAGTATTTCTCCACATCAAAGATCTGCTCGCTGCTGGAGTTCTGAAGCCTGTAGGTTCGACCCAGAACCACCCGAAGACGCTTTTCCTCAAATCTAAACACAGATAACAGAAGTCAAACTATAACATCGAAACTACAAGATTTCAGTCACATTTAAACGTCTTTAAAATAAAATACAGGGTTTTTAAAATCAAATTTAAATCAAATACTTTTTTAAGAAAGGGGGGGGGATGTAGGCCAATGTAATTATTTGATTGAAGAGATTGAGATTAGTGAAGCAGTGAAACCGACCCAAACACATACACACACACACACAATACAGTCCGAGCGGACACACACCTCTCCTGGAAGCAGTGAGCAGCGGAGAGGATCCAGCAGGAGTCGATGAGGACACCGCCGCAACGGAAGCTGTAGGCTTTGGAGCGTGGCCAATACACGGTGATGGCGGCCTGCCACGGCTGCTCTCGGATATCGCTGGCCTGACCTCCACGAATCCTGAACATGGGCAGAGAGTTTGAAGGAGCTTCGATGCGCTGACCGCAGGAACCTGAGCGGGAGAGATGGAGGAAATTGTGGGAAAACTGTACACATTTACTGGAGTACTGGAGTTTTTTTTTCTCGTTTTCTTTATAAAATGTACTAGTCTAGTTATCTTTCACAGTCTTACCTTGATTGTTGGTGGTTGCAGGGGCTCGTGGTCCAAGTGTGGTGATTGACGGAGTTTTCCTCGCTGTGGAAAAAAGACAAACATGGTTCAAAAAACAAGGGAGGGACAGTGCTCTCAAACTCTGAACAATGTCAGGTAGTCAAAAATATTACAAACTTGAAAGTATTTAATTGCATATACATACGACTCTCTTAATATATAAGATATATAATATATAAGAATTATTAATATTATTAGTAGTAGTAGTAGTAACAATTTTATTTCTATTGATTATTATTATTATTATTACTGTTTTAACCCTAATTATAAAAATGAAGACAGAAATGTATTCCTTTTGTAAATTACAATTGTCCTGTACAATAATAAAATGTTTCATAATACATTTTATATACACTACTAGTTACACAACTAATATTTATGAGCTTTAAACATTTCAAATCCTCAAGCATCACATTTCTGTCCACAAAAATGGTGGAAATTATGCAAATGCAAACCTCTATTTGGGAAACCCTGAATTACTCTAAAGGCTCGTTCACACCAAGGACGATAATTATAACGATAAAGACATAGTCCACACACCGTAACAACACAAGATCACTTTCAGAACAAATTTTTTCCAGCTGATGAACAATAGAAACATTGACAGCCAATGAGAATCCAGCATTTAAAGCGTCAGACGACAAAACTACAGCGCGCTTAGAATAAAAACAATATTGTCTGCTGGTGTGGATGCTAATATAGTTATCGTTAATGTATTTGTGATCAGTTGCCATGGCAGCACTGCAGACTTACGGCACTTGGGGACGTCACAGAGCTCCCAGGTCAACTGAGAACCTTTGTAGACGTGACACCAGGGGCTGAGGTCACCGTCCGGGTTCCTGTGTGTGATAAAATGCACAAATGTTCAAGTAATTACCAAGCAATCCACCAATTAATACAGAGCTGAAATGATTAGTCAAAACTATTTGATAATATAAAAAAAATTGTTGACAAACAATTAAACAGCTGTTAAAGCTCCGCCCTCTTTTGGAAAGGGGGCCGGGAGCAGCAGCTCATTTGCATTTAAAGGGACACACACAAAAACGGCGTGTTTTTGCTCACACCCAAATTTGACAAGCTATAATAAATGATCTGTGGGGTATTTTGAGCTGAAACTTCACAGAGACATTCTGGAGACTTATATTATTCAACTTCTAATTCATTGTACCTGCAGAAGTTGTGGCTGCCGATGCCCGTCTCTCTGGCGTCGGGTCTCCATGCGTTGTAGATCTTACGAGACACTGCGGGTGAATCCCACGGCAGACACTTCAGTCCGCTGCGTGTGACGGCTTTCGTCCCTCTGTAGGTCTGTCCTGATCCCTGTGCACACTCTAGATAGGGATCTGACACGATAACACAGCACACATCATTAGTACACACTACATGGATACGGATGTTTGTGTCTGTGAGTGTGCTGAATGATTGTACCTATTATGCAGGTCGGTACAGAACAAAACTCCCATGAGATCTGAGCCTTTTTATAAACATAGCACCAGGGTTTAGTGTCTCCGTCTGGATTCCTGAGGAATAAAATACAACCCAAACACTATAATTACTCACCAAAAACACAATGCAGCTATTGTTGATGCATACGCAACACGCCGGTGATTTTAGTTTAAAAGCATGGTGACATCAATTTGCAAATTGCGTGGAAGAGCAATATGATAAAATACATCAATGTTCAACAAATAATTCCATGCATGAATTAATTAATGCTAGAAGAGGAAGAGCATGTGTACCTGCAGTAGTTGTGGTTGCCCAGTCCCAGTATGTTGGCCTCTGGTCTCCTGGCAGTGAATTTCTTTTCTCGGAGTGAGCTGGAATTCCAGTTAATACACTCCAGTCCTGACATGCTCATGCCCCAGGTGCCACGGTAACCTGACCCCTGACCCCTCAAACATCTCTCACCTGTGTCTAAGAGAAGCAAGGAAGAAATGCAGACAGTATTCAGCTACAGCGGTCTGGTCAAGCTACTTTGAAACTAGTTTGTCAAGTTTAAAACACTAATAAATGATGATCATTTAGACCATTTAACCATAAAAAACTAATTATACAAATGAATACAAACATTTTACTAGAAACTAACAATACTAGAAACAGTAGGTTATACTAGTTATACTAATTGTACTAGCAACTAACAAAACTATAAATGTATACTTGTTAGTTATACTAATTTTACCAGAAACTAACAATATTAAAATTAGTAAGTTACACTAGTTGTACTACTTTTACTAGCAACTAATAATTCTAAAAAAAGTAAATTGTAGTAGTTATACTAATTGTACTAGCAAATAACAATACTAAAAACAGTAAGTTATACTAATTTTACTAGCAACTAACAATATTACAATTAGTCAGTTATACTAGTACTACTTTTACTAGTAACTAATAATTCTAAAAAAAAAGCAAGTTGTACTAGTTATACTAATTGTACTAGCAACTAACAATACTAAAAGGTTATACTAATTGTAATTAGCAACTAACCATACAAAAAATTTGTACTAGTTAGTTATACTAACTAATTTAACATATTTTACTAGTAATTAATGATACTAAAATAGTAAGTTATACTAATTGTACTAGCAACTAACAATACTAAAAAGTTGTACTAGTTAGTTATACTAATTTTACTAGTAACTAACAATACTAAAAATAGTTGTTATACTAATTTTACTAGCAACTAACAATATTACAATTAGTCAGTTATACTAGTACTACTTTTACTAGTAACTAATAATTCTAAAAAAAAAAAAAAGTAAGTTGTACTAGTTATACTAATTGTACTAGCAACTAACAATACTAAAAGGTTATACTAATTGTAATTAGCAACTAACCATACTAAAAATTTGTACTAGTTAGTTATACTAACTAATTTAACATATTTTACTAGTAATTAATGATACTAAAATAGTAAGTTATACTAATTTTACTAGCAACTAACAATATTAAAATGACTAAGTTATACTAGTTGTACTACTTTTACTAGCAACTAATAATTATAAAATTAGTAAGTTATATATATTAGTATACAAGCAACTAATAATACTAGAAACAATACGTTATACTCGTTATACTAATTGTACTAGCAACTATCAATAATAAAAAGTTATACCGTTATACTAATTGTACTAGTAACTAACAATACTAAAATTAGTAAGTTATACTACTTTTACTAGCAACTAACAATACTAGTAAAAATAATAAGTTGTACTAATTTTACTATCAACTAATAAAACTAAAAATAGTTATACTAATTTTACTAATATAACTGAAAGTATCTAAACGCAGTAACAAACAGAAGTATTAATAATAAATATGTATTTTGCTACAAGATCAAAACTTACTGATTTCACACTGTGTTCCTGTAAACCCTGGCGGACACTGGCAGATGAAGTCACTGGAGTAAACGGCTTCTTTACACGTGCCTCCATTATAACACTTAGACACGAAACATGCTGAGGAGCAGGAAGAAAAACAGAACAATAAATATTTGTGTACATTCATATCCTGAGGACTATTTCTGACTTTAATAAATTATATTTTGCTGCTCTGTGTGACATTTCTATAGTAAAATGCTATTTTTAGTGTGCTATGTACATTTTTGGTCTTTCCAAAGTATTCGTAATTAATCGGGTGTAAAGTGTTTTTATATAATGATTACATCATTTTATATTTAGTGTGGTCAAGTCGTAATACTTATAATCCCATGCCATAATTCAAAATGACAGATGTTTTTAATTCCAGTGAATTTTCCATTAGAATATAGTCTTGAGTGAGTGACTCATGGGGAGGAGACGCTCTACACTGAAATTTAAATTATTTGAAATAATTAAAATAGGTGGTTCTGCAGAAATGCTGTGATTTTACCCAGTGGAGACAGACACACACAAAAGGAAATACATAAACATATACATTTTATACTTTATATACACTTAAAGGGTTAGTTCACCCAAACATGAAAATAATGTCATTTATTACTCATGCCGTTCCACACCCATAGGACCTTCGGAACACAAATTATGTTATTTTTGTTGAAATCCGATGGCTCAGTGAGGCCTGCATAGCCAACAATGACATTTCCTCTCTCAAGATCCATTAATGTACTAAAAACATATTTAAAACAGTTCATGTGAGTACAGTGATTCAATATTAATATTATAAAGAGACGAGAATATTTTCTTCGGAGCGTTATGAATCAGCGTGTCGAATCCACGGTTCGGAGCGCCAAAGTCACATGATTTCAGCAGTTTGGCTTTTTGACACGCAATCCGAATCATGATTCAAAACGCTGATTCATAACGCTCCGAAGCTTCATGAAGCAGTGTTTTGAAAACTATATAAGTGGTTATTTTGTTTTTTTGGCGCACCAAAAATATTCTCGTCGCTTTATAATATTAATGTATTGAACCACTGTACTCAATTTAAATATGTTTTTAGTACATTAATGGATCTGGAGAGAGGAAATGTCATTGTTGGCTATGCAGGCCTCACTGAGCCATCGGATTTCAATAAAAATAACATAATTTGTGTTCCGAAGATGAACGAAGGTCCTATGGGTGTGGAACGGCATGAGTAATAAATTACATTATTTTCATTTTTGGGTGAACTAACCCTTTAATGTAATAATAAATGTTTATTTTCTTTAAAAAGTTTAGTCTATTAGAGTGTGTAATCACTCACTGGTCACTGGTATCTCATGACAGCGGACTCTTCCTCGTACGGTGCAGCGGCAGAATTCAACTTTTGGACCCCTCCATCGCAACCACGTCGCCCCCATGTCTCGGACTGCAGCCGAATCAGTGTCCACACAAGCTTCTGACACACACAAATGACACGGAAATTGACATAATGATTGTGGTCAGGGATAAATGCAAATTAAATGACTCAGGCTTTCTCCTCCACAACCGAAACACAGACTGGGTTAGGACAGAGAGGACAAAAGCAAACAGAGGACAAAAGTGAGGCTGTGTTGCTTCACTGTGTTCGTCCTGAATGCTGAAGTTCTGCTTGTGAATGGGTGACATTCATGTTTTCCCTGCTTATATTGCGCCCCCTAGTGGACAACATGGACAACAACACACTGAGGACATGCTTTGAATAGCATACTACTAAACTATTTGTAGTATACAGCCTATTAAAAAATAAAATAATAATATTATTAAAATAAACTATAATATATATATATATATATAGCCATATTGTCCCTGGCACAAAAACATGAAGTGATTTTAAATGAATGAATCTTAATTAGGGTGAATAAATTTAAAAACATCTTAATTTACATATAACCGTGTTGAAAACAGCGCATTGTAATGGGGACTCGAATCAGCGAACCGTTTCTTAATCTGTTCATTTACACGAACAGTTTGAACGAACCGATTCACTACAATGAATCATGATTCAATACTGCTTATAAAAGAAAGCACCGTTTAGAGCGAACTGGGGCGCAACGTTTTGCTACGGTTTCCGGGTTGAACGATATGCTTCCGGTGTGCAACGGGTTTGAGATACGTTTTCTCTTGTTTGGTGGGTGTGTCAAAAATGTCAGCCCAATCAGCATCAACATGCATATAAACCACGCAGTCTTAAAGAGACAGCTCATAAATGTAATTAACATCAAAATAAATTCACAAGAGCAAGTATATTGTTTGCACATGTTTATTTACATTAATGGCAAAGTAACTTAAATAATAAGAGCACACATATACATCTGGAACTTCTTTAAGTCTGTCTAAATGTCATTTAGTAATTGCAATGTCTTCTGCTCCATATCCTTTCCTTAGGAAGGTGTGCTAGACACTGATTAATGTAACATAAAAATACGATACTTATATATTTTGCTTTTGTATTGTGGAGTGATACTTTCATAAACTTTCATAAACATAATGGCAAATGTTGGATCACAATAATTAGGAACCACAGTTTCCACAAATCCCTTCACTCAATTTCGATGATCTCTATTATTCTGGACGGCGAGGGCACTGACTGTAACATCGAGCGTATTTTGCAGTGTTAAACACGTATTTATAACGATTTCATCAGGCTCCGAAACTTCTTCAATAAAAGAATGGCCTTCTCAGCTGCCATAGTTGCAACTCTTGCGTCATCAGAACGGGGTGTTCAATGCACCACCGTTTCTGTTTAAAAAACGTTTTGTCCAGCACTGATTTACTAGAATGAATCTGACTTGGTCGCGCTGCTACTGGTAAGTAAAGGTAGCTTGTTATTGGAAAAGCCACAATGACACATTACACAGCCATCTTTAATTTAGTGTCACGCTACTGAAAAGCGCATTTGGGTTAGTAGCATTACAGCCAAAAGAAAACTTTACATGACACTGAATCATTAAGCCAGCTTTGTTTAAGCGAGTTTAGCTCCACACACCTGAACCAGCTAATCGAGGTCTTGCATACTAGAAACTTCCAGGCAGGTGTGCTGACTAATGGGAACTAAACTCTGCAGGACACTTGCCCTCCAGGACTGAGTTTGGACACCCCTGGGGGCGGGGCTTAAACTTAAAGGCACAGAACAAATTCTGATTGGACAAACTTTTAGCTTGTCAGCTGCATCTGAAATTGCATACTTTCCTATTGTATAGTAGGTGAAAAACATCCACTGGAGAGGATTTGTGAATGGCAGTGAAGCGACGCAAATGACATTGTTAGGTCACATGGCGAATGTAGTACGTCCGGATTACATTCATACTATATAGGAAAATACTTTTTGCGAGAGGTCGCAAAGTAACTACTTATTCAAAATGAGTACCTTTTGGACGCAGTCGACGTATTGTTGTCTGCCAGGGGACAGAATCTAGAAAATACATAAATAAATATGATGAAAAGGAAAGTGATTAATTTATTTATATTTATTGACGTGTTACACCAGCAGAAGTGTTGGTCATAAGCTGACCATGTGAGTTCACCTCCGTTGTATTACAGGAAATTAGCATGCTGCATACTGCAGACACAATATGAGTAGTATACGGTGGTGTGTAATTTTTAATATAGCCAGAGAGTAAAACTCACCTTTGTTGTAAGCACGTGTGCCTCTCTTCTGCCTGTGATTCAGCACCTGTCAGAGACACAGAATGTTGTTCATTACAGATATCCATTAACACCTTTCTCACACACACACACACACACACACACACACACACACACTTACAGTGGAATCTGCAGCGCTGCACAAAGCAGGCAGAAGCAGCAGCAGGTTCAGTAATAATTTCATGTTCTCCTGTATATCTCTCTTTAAACGCCTGCAAAACAAACAGAAAGGATTGTTACACATTTGCATGATGTTATTGCTCATAGTTTGCTCTTGCATAGCTTCATGGAAATTTCATTTGAATTTAAATATTTAAATATTCTCTGATAATTATCTTAAAAGGTCTTTGTAGTTGAAGAGTACAGAGTGTAAGCAAAAACATGCCGTTTTTGTGTGTGTCCCTTTAAATCCGTGTCCGACTCCGGTTTGAACAATGTAAGGCTGAAAACGTTCCGTCATTTTGGCTGCGTGAGATTCTCCTGCTTTGTTGTTGTTGAGCAACCGAAGCGCGAGCTGTTAAAGCTCCGCCCTCTTCTGAAAAGGGGGCCGGGAGCAGCAGGACAGATATATACGCTATATACGCTGTTTGGGTGTGAACAAAAACACGCCGTTTTTGTGTGTGTCCCTTTAAATGCAAATGAGCTGCTGCTCCCGGCCCCCTTTCCAGAAGAGGGCGGAGCTTTAACAGCTCACGCTTCGGTTGCTCAACAACAACAAAGCAGGAGAATCTCACGCAGCCAAAATGACAAACGTTTTCAGCCTTACATTGTTCAAACCGGAGTCGGACACTGATGGAGAGACTCAGGAAGAAGTTACAACTTTTAGACGTTTCTGAATGGTTAGTGGATAAATTAAAAAAAGTGAAATCATAATCAACCACCCCTTTAAAGTGTTAAAAAATCATTCAAAACTATAATAGTATCTCAATGATACTACAATAACACCAAAAAAATGGACAAAAATGTGTCATGGCATCAGCAGAAATGCAATGAAAATCTGTTTCCACTTATAAACAAATTTCTGTGGTGATGTGTGGGCATTTCAGTCTAAAAAAAGGGTTTAATGGCTTTATGATCCGTTTTTTTTTCCCCTTTGTCTGACATTATGAGTGTCCCGTGTGGAACTACAATAGAGACTTTAACACTGACCACAAAAAAAAGAGTTTCTGCTTCTTGAACAGGAATGAGTCACAAATCACACACACACACACACAATGGATTTCCATGTTTTATAGGGACTTTCCATAGACATAATGGTCTTTATACTGTATATTTTGTCCCCCTACACTAACCCTACCCATCACAGAAAACTTTATGCATTTTTTTCATTTTCAAAAAACATTACTTAGTATGATTTATAAGCTGTTTTCCTCATGGGGACCAAAAAAATGTCCCCACAAGGACAGGGATTTCGGATATTTCCATTTTTGTGGGGACATTTTGTCCCTATAACGTAGAATTTACTTGAACCACACACACACACAATATTGTTAAATTACACTTTCTTTAAGCAACTCTGTCTCTCTGTCTCTGTGTGTGTGTGTGTGTGTGTGTATGTGAGATGAAGCCGGACAGGAAGTTTATGGGTCTCTTCCTGTTGGCTGCAGTGTCTTGTAAACACAGTTGATTATATTTGTGTGTAACTTGAGAAAACAAGGAAGCATTTCTGAGAAACACAATGAATATGAAAAAAACCTGAAATACCTGATAGTAAAACATATTTAGATGCAATAATATTCATACATTTCAAGGGTCAGTGTCTAGAATACAAATTAACCAGTTCAACCAGGATTCCTCAGGGCGAGGTTTATACATTTTTACAATAATTAATCAGTGCTGACTGATTAAGATCTACAGGAACACACCTGTAGATCTCTATAATACCACAGCTATTTCTCCTAAACGACAATGAGAACGGAGATCAAATGGAGTCTCTTGCTCCTCAGATGTTTCTCCAGAGGAAAATCCCCTGGTAATCTCACATGTGTTTCCTTAGAGCTTCAGGATAGATCTCAACTATCTCAAACAATTATCAGATTTCCCGAGACACCAGAGTCTGCAATCAGAGATCTCAATATGAACTCATTTCTCATCAAGATCACCGTATGTCAGTAGTTGATTCACTTGCATCTGCGACAAAGTTGGCATTAAATGCAAACACAAAAAAGCATTTCAAGTCAGCTCTCCTGCAGTATAATGCAGTGGTTAGTTAACACGGTTTGCATGTTCATTACGGGCGTGAGAAATACAGGCACCATGTTGTGCAGGAAACATATGGACTAAACTGACATGAGAGAGAAAACACACACACACACACACACACAGAAGCCCCTTCACAACACACAAACAATCGGATCTGTCTGACCTGATGTGAGCCGACCGTCTGCAGAATGACACCCTTTTCCTTTCTTAACTGCCTTTCCTTCCGCTCTCCTCTCTTGGTCTCTTTATTATTTGACCTCATTCAGCTCTTATAGTGAGTCAGTATGAAGTCACATGCATATAAAACCACAGCCTGGCAACAACCACAAACTAAAAAATAATTTAGTCTAGTTTCTAGTCAAAATATGCTTTGATCTGAGAGGTAACACTGCACAACATATAGAGGATGCATCTTAAAGGGGTCCTTGATTCTGATTTCACTTTTTTAACTTTAGTTAGTGTGTAATGTTGCTGTTTGAACATAAACAACATCTGCAAAGTTACGACGCTCAAAGTTCAATGCAAAGAGAGATATTTTCTCTTATAGTTAGTGACATCATAACCCTAAAATTTACATAAATCCCACCCCCGAGAACATGCAATAAAGGGGGCGGGGCCATGTTGGGCTGCTTTAGAGAAGAGAAAGAGTGTTGTTGTCATGCCGTCAATTTATGCCAGACTGCTAGGGCTGGATTTGCACAAAAGATTAACATGACGGCACATGCTAGTGGATGAGTTGAATCAACTCCACAGCAACTACATAAATTTATCCACTAACCATTCAACGTGTAAAAGTTGTAACTTCTTCCTGAGTCTCTCCATCAGTGTCCGAACAATGTAAGGCTGAAAACTTTCGTCATTTTGGCTGCGTGAGATTCTCCTGCTTTGTTGTTGTTGAGCAACCGAAGCGCGAGCTCTTAAAGCTCCGCCCTCTTCTGGAAAGGGGGTCGGGAGCAGCAGCTCATTTGCATTTAAAGGGACACACACAAAAACTGCGTGTTTTTGCTCACACCCAAACAGGGGCAAATTTGACAAGCTATAATATATGAAAAGGGGCATTTTAGGCCCCCTTTAAAAATAAGCAGCGTTTGTCTTTTCACAGCATAAAAGCCACTACATTTAGACAACGTATGCATTGAAATGGGTGTCGCAAATCTTAAAATCGAACAAAACAAATCACATGCAAGATATATTCTTTGCAAACAAGTCTTAATATATTAAGAAATGTTTCTTCTCTGGAATCTGGAAAACAACGAGTTGTTGCACTGAAACTAAGCAACATTTAATATCCATCTACATTTGTGTGTGTAGTTTCTGTGTGTGTGTGTGTGTGTGTGTGTGTGTGATAGTGTGTGAAATCCAATCCCGGGCCCCAAAGGCAGAACAGAGCGTTATTGTCCAGCAGACACAACTCATGTGGGAGGGAAGAATGGAAGAATAGATTACTGCAAACGTGATGAGTGAGTCTAAAAGCTTGTAAAGGAGTGAAGCTGAGTCACTGCATGCAGAGAGAAAGAAAAGGAGAGACACGGTGTTCTCATTACGAGAGCGTATATATCTGTCCTGCATCTGTCCATCTGTAAGCTCTCGATAAATACTACGGCTGAACCAACGTAGGATAAGAGATGCTGCCTGCAATTTGAAAGCAAAAACAACTCTTACTAGCAACATGTTAACGTCAGCACAAGCAGACTTGGTGAGTTATGAGCAGATCTGACTAAAATCAACAAGGTCCTGCCAACCCCCTTAACACAGCAGTGTAAAGCACAAAGCTAATGCATCAAAGCATGGTCTAAATGTGCTGACTATGATCCGACTGCAAACAAATGCAGAGATATGCACCATAACCCTGGTCTTAATAAAAGCCTGAGGCGTTTTGGCCTGTAGTTTGGCCAATCTAGGTTAGTTTTGGACCTGTCGTCAAGTGCGTCTGACGCCCGGTATCTCTACGAATGACGTTAGACAAGCAGTGCTGGACGTTCATCGGCACAAGCATGTTGTTTGGCAATTCTGCAGATAAGAGCAGCTTTACACACAGCAGAACTTTATTAGGGCAATATTGAATTCCTGAGTGTCGACGTCACGTGAGCCTGAAGGACTTTATACAGACGACATGAATTATAGTCTGATTACTGTAAACGCTGGATCAACGCCTACATCGACTGCAGTGCAATAGCAGCACAGTTTCATGCAGATCTGAACACATGTCTGATATAGAGAGAAACACAAACCAATGCTTTTATACATATATTATGAAAATACAAAGTGTTTCTTGTGGTCAAACTGAAATTAACTGGTTTTATGGGATCAACCACATTGCAAGTATTTACAATGTATAAAAATTAACGGACACATCCTTACAATAACATTCTTTTAGTCTAGATCTACATATAGCTAATATAAATAGACTATTTTACTTGCATTATAGTTATTTTTTTAATACAACGTCAAATGTTATACAAAAATATTTTATATGACTGAATCAAACTGACTGCATTATAACTGAAGTAGCCAAATAAATAATAAAGTATTTTTAAGGAAACAACTGCACATGATTACTGTGTATTTTATATATATATATATATATATTAAACACTATATAAGTTTGTAGTCTATATAAGTAATAAGTTATATGGCAGTGTCTCAAATTCCAGTCATATCAAATATAAATAACAACTTAAGGAAACAATTGCGCATGTTAATGTTTAGTGTATATTATTACATAATACTTACAATACTTTTTTTTTTTTTGTAGTCTATATAACTGAAATAAATGCATAACTATAGTGTCTCAAATCACAGTTCGTTACGACAGCATTTTTGGGCATCGTCGGTGCGTTCCTGCAAGTTTTCCTGCATCAGATGTGATTATATGATGCTGTCTAGGCAGACAGCTCTGTGTTTTGAAGCACAGCCCTGGTTTTGAACTCGAAACCTGTTCAAGAAATAAATAAAGCCGCTGTGTTCACGTCTTACCTCCCGAAACAAGTGCGCTTTACTCCTCTTCAATGCGCGTAAATGCGTCTTAATCCAAAGTGTCTCTCTACGTCTCCTCCGGGTCTCTGTGTCTGAGCTCGTGAACCTCAGGATATTTATTCCGGTGGTGATGATGCTGAAGGGGGGCGGGGAGAGGGAGAGTCCCACACCGGCGGAATGATTCCGACAAGTGAGTTAGTTCACTAAGTAATGACATACAGTATCGGTGACGTATCGGTGATGTAATACTTAACCCAAGAAGCATGTTGGCACTTAAAAACGTATGCATGGAACTGCATAAGCCAACATCAAAGAAACTGTCAGATACTGTTAAAATATCAGATAAAAAGAAGTTCGCTTGTTGTTTCTGATGTGCTTTGATCGCAGAAAACAAGAAAATATTCTTTGCCCAGCTGTGTAGTTTAGCTGTAGCCTACATCTGTCAGTCCTTTAGAAG
This sequence comes from Elopichthys bambusa, assembly GCA_037101425.1. Classification (NCBI taxonomy): domain Eukaryota; kingdom Metazoa; phylum Chordata; class Actinopteri; order Cypriniformes; family Xenocyprididae; genus Elopichthys; species Elopichthys bambusa. The sequence goes on along the minus strand of CM074446.1, from coordinate 30,201,060 downwards.
TCTTGGCGTTTTACTCAGCAGAAAATTAAGACAACAAATTAGAAGACTAAATCACTTCGGGCGCCTGTGCTGTTAACCACTAGCCCTGGTGTATATTTAGTAGCTTATTCCACAATTATGTGGGCGTATATATTAGCCTAAGCGTGTGTTTTTGAGGGAAAAATCTTTGTGACGTCTCAACTTCCATCATGAAACCAGGCTGGTTCCAAAAAACCTTTGGTCTGGGTTTCGGTTTGGCTTGGTGTGGAGGTGAAAGAACTGAGAATGTAAAAGTTTTAGTTGCTAGTTCAAAAAAGGCTCACGTTAACTAGCGAGGACGGCTTGGTCGCTATTATTGACAAAGTGGCAGCGCGACTGTATGATATTGCTTTACATTTCAAAAAACAAGAAGTTAATAATTAGTAACTTACATTTTAAACACATGATTGCCCGTTTTTGTTCCCCCAACGATCCAAACAAAACCACAGCAGAATTGTTCCATGTTTCTTGACGCTGTTGTTGAATGAATCGGTTCAGTGAATAATTCAATGACTCACTCATTTGTTTCGTTCTGCATAATCGATGTGTGGACGTTCATGAATTAATCAACTCTTGAATTAATTATTCAATACCCACTTATAATAGTGACCTAATTGTCGCCACCTACTGGTGAAAAGATGTAACTTGCAGAAAGAGTCACTCTAAATTCCCCCTTAAAAAACAGACTGACAAAAAGGGGGAATTCAGCTGTTATTTAGTATATTTGAGACTGAAGTGCAATGAACTTGAATTTACGTCACGCAATGTTATTTTAATTCACATTGATTTATTTATCAGATGCTTTTATCCAAAGAGCATCACAAGCAATTGAGCCAACAATGGTTGGATTAGAGAAGTGCAGAAAAGAAGAGAAAGATAACTTTTTAGTTATTTTCGTGACAGTCTGTGTATTTGTATTGTGTGACTCAAGCATGTTTATTATCTTTTTAATGTTACACACAGATTATCTTCTTGTATAATCAAGTATTATGCATGGTAACAGGAAACTTCTGTGTAAACACATAACGAGAGCAGCTGGGGCGGTTCAGGGCGTCACATCTACGCTATCTTCGTCACTCACACTAGAACATCAGCTAGTTACCAGAATGACCTATAGAATTTCTTGTATGAGGCAACGTGCGATTCTTAAGATCATCTGATTAAGAAGATTTATTAGCTGTTTACCCTCCTTCTATTTATTTACTCAACAATGTCATGTTTCCACAGGCCACATCTGAGAGTTTCCGTATCACAAAAGAATCATTAGATTCACTTTCAGAGAGCAGATTATTCATAATGACGCAGGACATCGGGATTATTATGTTACTGTGGCTATTTAGGAACACAGCAGTTCTTGTAAAATGAACATCTCTGAGGAACAATCCCATAAAAGCAACCTTTTATTTTATTAACCTTTTACTTTTAAAAAAGAAAACATGATCATAATGAGGAGGTGAGAGTGTTTCCTGAAAGTACCGAGACCCAGCCAAATGATTATTTATCTGATATTATTACACAAATAAAAGTTACTTTTAAAAACTTGATATATTGTTTTTATGCATTAGATTAAACAAGAATACTCGTCAATCCTTTGACAGAAAAACAAAACAAATGAAGGAAACTCCAACTTTCAAGGCCGAGAGGGTATATCTATAAATCTGTCCTCTTGGAGGGTGGCACCGCAGGAAATCATCATTAACAGCTAACTTTTCTGAGGAAATGATCACAAGAATATGCAGCAGTGATTCAAGCAGTGGGTGCAAAGAGATGGAGGATAGGTATAAACCTTTCACTGATTCTTGAAAAAAGAGACAAAAACGTCCTATACACATAAAAGCCCTCTTTATGTTAAAAATAAATAAATTAATCAAAATAAAAATACTTAAAAAGTTGCATCTAAAGGAAATCTGGATACTCAGGACATCTATTGCTTTTATTTTTAAATGATTTTGTTAGTATTATTTAAATACATGGAAAATACATGTAATTTAGCCTGTCCTTAACATGAGGTCACAATGTAAAATAACCAAACAAAGTGTTTAAAAATGCAACAAATTCAAAAATATAAATATAAATCGAAAGGCAGAGATCTGTAATATATCAAACTATACAAAAAGTCTTGAATTTTATAAAAAATGCCTATCAAAAAGTTGTGTCCTCACTTTGCGTCAACTCAGGATTTTTATAATTCTGAATAAATCAGGCAAGGTCATGGTCATCTTTAACTCTGAGGACCCCTTTCCTTTTTCCTGTTCATTGTGGATCTCACAATAGGACTCATATTCCTGGAAGTTTTATATTTTGTTCATATTTTATATAAACAATGTTGAAGTCTCTGCGGTCACAGCTTTAACATGTCAACTCCGTCATCCCGGTGTAATAGTTTCTGTAAATAGTTGTGGAATAAATCTTGCCATTTTTTATATGTTTATTAGGGCAGCTACAACTGAGAAAGAAAACAAAATTGCTCTGCTGTACAAAAAAATATTTTGTCAACTCCAGACGTGAACTCCATCAGGTCTGATGGCTACAAGTGCTCTCAAAAAGTCTATATAATGTGGTTTAATATGTTTTTTGCATATGGGGAATTCTTCTAATGTTGTTTCATGATTCTGTTTACATATACTGTATATTTGGCCCCAGCTGGACCTTTGTCAACACCATCAGTATTTGTCAACTCCGTCAGTATTTGTCGACATGGTCAGTATTTGTCAACTCCGTCAGTATTTGTCAACTCCGTCAGTATTTGTCAACTCTGTCAGTATTCGTAGACTCCGTCAGTATTTGTCGACATGGTCAGTATTTGTCAACTCCCTCAGTATTTGTCAACATGGTCAGTATTTGTCAACTCCATCAGTATTTATCAACACCGTCAGTATTTGTCAACATGGTCAGTATTTGTCGACATGGTCAGTATTTGTCAACTCCGTCAGTATTTGTCAACTCCGTCAGTATTTGTCAACTCTGTCAGTATTCGTAGACTCCGTCAGTATTTGTCGACATGGTCAGTATTTGTCAACTCCCTCAGTATTTGTCAACATGGTCAGTATTTGTCAACTCCATCAGTATTTATCAACACCGTCAGTATTTGTCGACATGGTCAGTATTTGTCAACTCCGTCAGTATTTGTCGACATGGTCAGTATTTGTCAACTCCGTCAGTATTTGTCAACTCTGTCAGTATTCGTCGACTCCGTCAGTATTTGTCGAAATGGTCAGTATTTGTCAACTCCCTCAGTATTTGTCAACATGGTCAGTATTTGTGAACTCCATCAGTATTTGTCAACTCCATCAGTATTTATCAACACCGTCAGTATTTGTCAACATGGTCAGTATTTGTCGACATGGTCAGTATTTGTCAACTCTGTCAGTATTTGTTGACATGGTCAGTATTTGTCAACTCCGTCAGTATTTGTTGACATGGTCAGTATTTGTCAACTCTGTCAGTATTTGTTGACATGGTCAGTATTTGTCGACTCCGTCAGTATTTGTAAACTCCGTCAGTATTTGTCAACATGGTCAGTATTTGTCAACTCTGTCAGTATTTGTCAACTCCGTCAGTATTTGTCGACTCCATCAGTATTTATCAACACCGTCAGTATTTGTCAACATGGTCAGTATTTGTCGACATGGTCAGTATTTGTCAACTCTGTCAGTATTTGTTGACATGGTCAGTATTTGTCAACTCCGTCAGTATTTGTTGACATGGTCAGTATTTGTCAACTCTGTCAGTATTTGTTGACATGGTCAGTATTTGTCGACTCCGTCAGTATTTGTAAACTCCGTCAGTATTTGTCAACATGGTCAGTATTTGTCAACTCTGTCAGTATTTGTCAACTCCGTCAGTATTTGTCGACTCCGTCACTATTTGTCAACTCCGTCAGTATTCGTCGACTCCGTCAGTATTTGTCAACATGGTCAGTATTTGTGAACTCCATCAGTATTTGTCAACACCTTCAGTATTTGTCAACATGGTCAGTATTTGTCGACATGGTCAGTATTTGTCAACTCTGTCAGTATTTGTCAACTCCGTCAGTATTTGTCGACTCCGTCACTATTTGTCAACTCCGTCAGTATTCATCAACTCCGTCAGTATTTGTCAACATGGTCAGTATTTGTGAACTCCATCAGTATTTGTCAACACCTTCAGTATTTGTCAACATGGTCAGTATTTGTCGACATGGTTAGTATTTGTCAACTCTGTCAGTATTTGTCAACTCCGTCAGTATTTGTCGACATAGTCAGTATTTGTCAACTCCATCAGTATTTGTCGACATGGTCAGTATTTGTCAGCATGGTCAGTATTTGTTGACATGGTCAGTATTTGTCACCCCTGTCAGTATTTGTCACCCCCGTCAGTATTTGTCAACATGGTCAGTATTTGTCAACTGTCAGTATTTGTCAACATGGTCAGTATTTGTCAACTGTCAGTATTTGTCAACATGGTCAGTATTTGTCAACTGTCAGTATTTGTCAACATGGTCAGTATTTGTCAACTGTCAGTATTTGTCAACTCCGTCAGTATTTGTCGACATGGTCACTATTTGTCAACTCTGTCAGTATTCGTCGACTCCGTCAGTATTTAACACTGTCAGATGAAGGTTTTTCACTTAGCTCCTTTACTGAACACTATTATTACATAATTGAAGACTTTACACTGTTGTTGGATGGATCAAATTTAAATATCATGCTTTTTACTGTGTCTGATGGAGTTGACACAAATTGAGTTCCAAAGTGAATAAATGTACATTTTTAGAAAGAGAGAGAAAAAAAAAAACATTTTCAGAAAAACCTGTTCCCTTACATGGTTCATCAGCTGAGACCTTTGTCTACAAATATATCAGTTTTAAAATAATGTATTATTAAATAATAAAAACTAACTTCTAAAACATGTTTTGTCCCTTATCTCAAGAATCAGTGCTTTATATAATGCACATCACTTCTGTAATTTATGCATTCAGCATAAATAGCCTAAATGAAAATATATTTTAAAAGGTTGGTGACATATTTTTTACTGTTTGAATGCACTTTAACTCATGCATTAAACACTAGATGAGTATAGATATATGTTTATTGTACAGAAATGTAGTCAAAGCATGATGATTTGATATTCTATGCTTAGTGTGTAGTATGCATAGTAGCCTATTGTAAGTACGGATGTTACTTTGCGAGTCTGCTCTTTTACAATATTTACGGTAAAGGAAAGTTTCAGGAAGTAGAGAAACTCAATGTTCTTCTGCTTTCAAAACATAATCATAAACATTTACTGACTAACTTACGAAAGAAATCCGTAGATGTGTAAAGATCGCAGGAATCCTCTGTTTTGAGAAGTGTTTTGGAGTAGATCAGATCAAATCTGACAGCAGCAGGTAAAATCACTTCACAATAACGGCGGTAAAGGTGAACACGAGCTGCTTTATCGCACATATACAATATACTGCGATTAAAACTTATTTATATTTAAACATATGAACTTTAGTTAGTTTTATGTGATTTATGCGATTTGAAATCTCACACACGTGTTTAGCTGCCTAAATGAGGACATGGACATCTGCTCACCAAAAGTGCATTTTTAGATAAAACATAAAGTAAAAACAATAATATTGTGAAATATCATTGCAATTTAAAATAGTTTTTTTTTTCTATGTGAATATATAGTAAAGTGTAATTTATTCCTGAATTTTCAGCATCATTACTCCAGTCTTCAGTGTCACATGATCCTTTAGAAATCATTCAAACATACCAGTTACTCTTCATATTCAGGGTCATATTTTGTCTTTGTGTCTTTAAATGTATATATACTAACTAAAATCCTCAAATATATACTAAACTAAAAATTGTTACTAAATAATAATAATAATGAAAAACTAGATAATAACGATAATTATCATAAAACATTTAGTTTGTGTCATTTTTACAAATGAGGACCTCCTCAGGTGCCATATTTAGCTCTTGTATTTTCACACACATATACTCATGATCCTAGTACACATGGATATCTGTGTTTTTAATCGTTCTGATATTGTTCCCTCTCTCTGCAGGTTTTGAGGGGCCGTCATGAGCCGTCCGCCCTCCATGCAGCCGCAGATGTGTGGCCCCTGGGAACTGAAAGAGCGACTGGGAACTGGAGGCTTCGGGAATGTCACTCTCTGGCAAAATAAGGTAAAATGTGATTCCTTAGAAATTCGAGTGTAGCACACTTATAAACCCATACACTATACACTAGAACATTTGCCTGGATCAACATCCTTGTGGGTGCTGGAATAATATTTTTTTTCAAGCAGTCTCGGATTGGTTGTAGGGGTTTTAACAGCGTTCTTATCAGCTTTTCGTGTTCCTCAGAGTTTTTGGGCTGAGTTATAATGGCAGGAATGTTTTTAAAACAAGACTAAAGTATTGTATTATAAGTGAATCAGGCTGATTGGACACACAGAAGTAGATGACTGTGAAGCCGTTCTGATGACATTTAACGTGCGTCAGTGTGCATTTACTGTTCGCTGTGCATCAGGATCATGAGGAGCGGCAGATGCGTTAAACTGATTTATTGTTTCCTGTTCAAATAAATTGTGAAACGCATATTTGTATAGTATATGTGCATAGCTGCTGATGCTCAGTTTCTTGTGGTGGAGAAAGGCATGCTATAATTATATTAATTTATGATAAGTGATTCACGATCCAAGTCTTCGGTCCAGAACTAAACCTCAAAATAAACAAACTTTAGAGTTTAAACCACATTTTATGGGGATTTAACATTCTGCTCTATTTCTATGTTAGTAATCAAATAAGCAAGTTTGTATATATATTAGAGATGCACCAATAATTGGTATCAGCTGATAAAAGCAAATTTTCACACTATCAGCCGATAGTTTAAAAACAGCCAATAGTCAGGGCCGATATATCCTGTCAATCAAAAGAGGGCAGGAAAATGCACTGCATTTGAGTTTTGTGTAAAGAAAAAGCCAAGAAACCAGTTTTATGTTCAATATTAATAGTAATTATTAATAGTAATAGTAATTATATGAATTAACAACATTCAGAAAGTTAAGAAATATTAATTTAATCTTCAGAATTTAGTTAATATTAATTTGAGTAATGTGTTTGTTTTTATAAAACGGTTAGTTCCTGTCCTTGATTCTGATTGGCTATGACCGCTTCACCCAACACCCTTAGCAACCACTCTTGGCAACGTAAACTGTTTGTTCTCAGTTGATATTGTTCATTGAAGCTTACTGTATTATGTAGAAGAGTATTGTGAGAAGGAGATTGAGTGAGCGAGTTTATTACCTGCATTCAGATTTAGCATTTTCCTTCAGCTCAGTCCTGTGTTCATAATAAAAAATCTGTTTAAATGTCCGATGTATTATCTTGTCCTTTTAACATTTAGTAGGTTTTCCCGTGACTGACGGCGCTAGTCAAAGCATTTGTCAGATGCGTCTTGTTCACAACAATTTAGTCTTTTCAATGTAAAAGTCTTCGCTACTGACTGACACACTGATAAACACAGTCTTTGCCGCCATCTAATGGTGTAATAATGTAACTTCTGTTGCTGTTCACGGTCAGGGACTATTTTTTCCGGCGGAAGGAAGGCTTTTAGAAAAGGTTTACGTCATGAAAGTTGCATTGATACATATTTCTGACTTTAATATTTGTATTGTGTGGTAACCGTTTTAGCAATAAGGTACTCGAGGCTAGTGCTGTATAGGCCGCTGTTAGGCACGTCGCGAAGTGGAGTAATGCACGCCTCTCGTACCTTATTGCTTACGTGATACCAGTTACTCTGAAACAAGTTGATGAAATGGAGAGAATAAAGTTTTGATTTGCATTTATTTCAAAATATATCGGTGCATCTCTATTATTTAAAATAAAATAATATTTTTAAAAAAAAATGGCACTTCATGACACACAGGTTGCTGACCACTGGTTTAGGACAATGATATTATAATAAGAATTCTATTCAAGTATCAAGAAAGGATGTTGATCCGATAATATGTTATTCAAATTAGGGTCACAGCCTTTTTTCTTTTTTTTTTTTAAATGTTTGGGTGGTCTGCTGGTAAACGCCGCACCCCATCCTGCTACAGCGCATCAGGATAAAGGTGTTTGAACATCCTAAAATAGAGGCACTGCAGATTCTCATAATTTAACCTTCACAGCACTGGGACTCTAACAATAAGGAGGAAATGCATCTACCTGCTTTGTCCCACTTCCTGTCACAGATGACATCATGATCACTCATTGCCTGCTGAAGTTACACCAGAACGCGCACACACACATTCTTAAAGAGGTTTACTGAGCATGACGATCATATAGTCTGCAAGGAATGCTGAAGAAGATTAAACATTAATGATTCCTTGTGTTGAGGAGAGGTGTGCTGTTACCAGGGCTATTTTAATAAGTGTTCAAGTCATCAGATGCACTACTTTACCTGCTGGACCATATAACCGAGTCTTATCTTATATTTTATTGTCTCTATATCCTGTCTAGCACAGGTTGTGTTCAGACTCACACTCTCAGGGGTGACATCATGTCACCAATAATTAGCTTGTTGGTGAAGCGGATGTTGATGACCACTCACTGAAACCAGTGTGGAAATACTGTTTTTGTGTGTCTGTGGCTGTTGTGTATGTGCAAGCGTCTGAGATCTTTGAATAATCATATTAAAAATAGAAGCATCTTTACCATTTGTAACAGCATTTGGCTGATTTGTGCCATTACAATTAAAGACTCATATAAAATGCATCATGTTTGCTTACTCACCTGGCTGCATTGGGTTTTCTTTCTTTCTGCCGTTTTCCGGTTGATGTCACCGGTCGTCATAATTCCTGTCACAAGGAGTGAACTAAAAGGAAGTACCATAGGAAATGGGCAAGACGGAATTTAGATGCCGCCTTTTTTATTTCCTCCCTGAATTTCACTATAGTATGACGTAATTCTTCACCCGCCACAGAGACACTCATGCATTTATCATTCACTATCGGATCATTCATTCATTATGATAGTAGACTCACATTAGGCTCCAAAGGTCACAGACACATTTCACCCTCATGACAGTTTATGTGTCAACCAGAGGTCCCCGGCTCAAATTTTGATTTTGTTAATATGTTTTCAGGTGAAAGAAATACATAAATGAAGAAGAAAGCCGAAATATTAAATGTCACAGATGTATATTTACTGAGTAGAGGAGGGTCAAAATGACCATTTTCACCTGAGATTTGGAGCCAAGTTAGAGGGGTGTAAAAATGACTTTATAAAGATGGCAGCATCATTATTTTACTTTTACGCAGAGATTGGTAAAATCTGTTGACTTTAGCTATCTGTGTTTCATTATATGCCAACAGTGACTGTTCAAAAATGGGAAAAAGCACTTCTTGTTTTTTATTGCCTCAAGTTTACATGTCTGTAACTCAAGAAGTATTAAAGATCTCTTAATATCCTTTTAGATTCTGGTTCTTAACAAACTTTTCTTGTGGTATCTTCATTTTTAGGGCTCAACATAGTTCATTTCCAGAGATATAGGGATCTCAATGTGGCTCCATGAGTAAATTGGTCAATTTTACATATTTTCAGTGGTCAAAAAGCAGATGTGGTTCACTTTGCATACAGCTGATACGTTTTCCTTTTAAAGAGGAATATTTGAATGTTGAAAATAGAAATGTATCTCGTTTTTTTCCATCAACACAATTGCATAGAACAAACCTGTCTGCCATAAATATTAAATATTCTTTTTCCAAAGTTTGCATGCCTGTAACTCTAAAAGTATTCAAGATATATTAATATCCTTCTAGATTCTCATTCTTAATAAACTTTTCTTTTGTAATCTTCATTTTTAAGGTCCTATATGTTTTAATTCCATAAATATAGGGATCTCAATGTGGCTCTATGTTCAAATTGTTGGATTTTACCCATTTTCAAAACAGCTGAACTTATCAAAACAGTTGAATACAGCTCAAAAACAAACATTTTTCCAAAGTTTACATGTCTTTAAGTCAAGAAGTGTTAAAGATATCTTAATGCCATTTTAGATTTTTGTTCTTATTAAACTTTTCTTTTAGAATCTCATAGATATAGGGATGTCAGTGCAAAAGGTGTTAAAATTCAAACAAAAATCAAAACAAAATCCCATCTTCCAAATATCACTAAAACTGATTCAAATCTAGATTCTTAAAAAGACACTTTTGAGAGCAAGTTAATGTGCCTCAATCATTTTCAGTGGATTTTCAGTGGAACTCAGAGAGCTATGTTTTATGCAATTCTTTTGATAGAGGGAAACAAGATACATTTCTAGTTTAAACATTATTTATTCTTCAGACATTCCTCTTTAAGTGCAATAAGTATCAGCTGTATGTAAAGTAAACCACATTTGGTTTTCGATCACTAAAAATGGGTCAAATTCAACAATTTGATCATGGGGCTGCTTTGAAATCCCCATATCTATGGGAATAAACCATATAGGGCCTTGAAAATGAAGATTTCAAAAGGAAAGTTTATTAAGAATGAGAATTTAGAAGAATATTAAGATATCTTGAATGCTTTTAGACTTACAGACATGCAAACTTTGGATAAGGTAGGTTCAGGTATGTTTAAATGCAATGATTGTGTAAACACAAGATACATTTCTAGTTTCAACATTATTTGTTCTTCAAATATTCCTTTTTAAAAGGAAAAAGCATCAGCTGTATAAAGTGGAACATTTGGTTTTTTACAACTAAAACAATTTACTCATTAAGATCTCCATATCTTTGGGATTTAACCATATTGGGCCTTTAATATGAAGATACCAAAAGGAAAGTTTGTCAAGAACCAGAATATAAAAGGATATTAAGATATCTTTAATACTTCTTGAGTTACAGACATGCAAACTTGAGGCAAAAAACACAAGAAGGCTTCTTTCCCATTTTTGAACTGTCACTGTTGGCGTATAATGAAACAAAGTTTGCTGAAGTCAACAGATTTTATTAATAGACCTACCAATCTCTGTGTAAAAATAAAATAATGATGCTGTCATCTTTCTAAAGTCATTTTTACACCCCTCTAATTTGGCTCCAGATCTCAAATGAAAATGGTCATTTTGACCCCCTCTACAAAATAGTGGATTACTCAGTAAATATACATCTGTGACATTTAATATTTTGGCTTTCATCACTATTTATGTTTGTATTTCTACATAAACAAAATATTAACAAAATAAAAAATTTGAGCTGGGGAAGTGTCGGAAATTTGGTTGATTTGACACGGAATGACCCTATAAATAAAATGTGTTATTATTAAAGCAAGGGTCATGTATTGTAAAGAAAATAGATCTAATGGTGTAAATGAATGTATGGAACCCGTTGTGGTTGTGAAATGTAAGCGAATCATTTCCACTTCCCCATTGTTTGTGCCTGCTGTATATTAAAGTACCATGGTATTACCATCTGATACCAACAATGTACTATGGTACTATCAGAGTAATTTTGTCTGTGAAGTTTTCTAACATGTGTTGGTGTATCTGTGTGTGTACAGGAGAGCAGCGTTCAGATCGCCATCAAACAGTGTCGGCAGGAGCTCAGCGTCAAGAACAAGGGCAGATGGAGTTTAGAGATTCAGATCATGAAGAGGTGAATATATCCTGTCCAGAGTCAATTTCCTGTTTCTCCCTGTAGGTCAGTACGGTTCAAACACAGGTCTGTTCCTCATTTAAAGAGGCATATACATAGAAGTCTGATCAGTGTCAGAGAGACAGGAACATGTTCATGAAAAACAAACTATAACCGCTTTTCTTGCACAAACATTGCCATTGGAACTAACTAAAATAATATATGCAATGACTCCTTCACAGTAATTCTGCAAATGACTACACCCATTTTTTTGGCTGATTACTTGATGTTGGCTTTCACGTTATAGCAGATGCTTCTTTAACGCGAAAACACTCTTATTTTTAATGGTATTTTTTTCATTTTTTGCCCTCTGAATCTCATCTATGTTTACCATCTTTTAATGTGCAGTCCATTAAGCGACCACGCAAAGCCTTCCGTTGTTATTCGGCTATTTATAAGTGTTTTTATGAACAAAAGTTCTGAGTAAAACAAAAAGGGATGGATTTATGACACCACAGTAGTAAAAAAGTGACCCAGTATAGAAGCCGCAGCATCGGTTTGTGCCGTCACAACACCTTCAGGCTAATCTTAAATTAGGAGCAAGTGCATCTCTGGAGGTTTTCTTCTTGTTATTGGTTTAGGGTTGATTTTGTTGTGGCTGTATTCATGTCCAGTCATGTCCAAAGCAGCTTATTGTATTAATTTTCTTTGGGCGTGAACTGGAGCTGGATGACTAAATTGAGAATCACATTTTTTTTTTTTTCCCCAAACATGATTCTCCCATGATTCTGAACAGACAACTAAACAAAATATCATATAATTTACTAGAGGTTCTGACAAAATGTTAATTGCTGCAGTCTATTTATAATGTTTAATTAATCTGAATGTATTATTTAAAAAAACAGGTTGAATGAATGATTCAATGACTCACTTATAAATACATGTTTCATTACTGGATGAATCAGCACTTTTTTGAGTGAATGATTCAATGACAGTACTTTTTTTTTTTTTATCAGTCGCTTGTCTGAAATTATTATTTTCAAGCGCCAAGTTACTTTCAAAAGGTGATTTTCTCTATTCTGATTGCTTCCATAGACATCAATGTTTATTTTGCCGAAGGTTTTGCGTGAATGTTTGACTCAAGATGGCAGTCTTTTAGCGATTAATCATGCAGCTCTAGCATGAACACATGCAAAGTTTAATAAATGTATGATGTTTCCAAAGTCAGTGAGTAATCATGGTAAACAATCATGTTCTCACTACTGACCACCAAAATAATCATGATTATGATTTTTGCCATAATCGAGCAGCCCTAAGCCCTTGCCATATGTTTTTATACCAATCTTTGAAGTCTTTCCTTGGAAAAAAGCACCATGGTACAGTAATGGTAAATTTGTGGTCCCCCTGTGGTGAACCATTGAAATTTCGAAACGTTTCGAAACACTTATGATGTAACGAAGCCTCGTTTACTGAAACCACGTGACTTTGGCAGTTTAATACGCGCTCCAAACCACTGATTCGAAAACAAAAGATTTGTAAAGCCTCAAAGCTTCATGAAGCAGTGTTTTGAAATTGCTAGATATTGTTGAATAAAGTCATTATTTTGTTTTTTTGGCACACCAAAAGTATGCTCGTCGCTTCATAACATTGAGGTTGAGCCACTGTAGTCACATGAACTGTTTTAAATATGTCTTTAGTAGCTTTCTGGGCATTGAAAATGTAAATGAACTTGCTGGCAATGCAGGCCTCACTGAGCCATCGGATTTAATAAAAAAACATCTTAATTTGTGTTCTGAAGATGAACGAAGGTCTTACGGGTGTGGAACGACATGAGCGCGAGTAATTAATGACAGAATTTTCATTTTTGGGTGAACTAACCCTTTAAAGGAATATCATAGTATTACCATGCTACATGTCCAGTAAGCCATAGTAGTACTATTGTTTTTATAGATTTTGAAAAAAAAAAATCTTCATCCAGAGGTCTGGGTGTCATCCATAGTAAATTTAACCTAGTTCAAGTGTGCATGCTAGATGGATTTGAGTGGTTAAAACTTCATGTTGTTCATTGAGTGTCACAGTGTGAGTGTTTCCGTGATGCTTTGGTATGGTTGCATGGATTGCGCTAGTTAACTAGCAAGAGGGGTTGGGGGACATGTTGGTTTTCTCAGATTTATAGCAGGCTGTCCCCAGACTTCGTCTGAGCCACAAACCTGGACTCAAACACCCTCTTGTAGAACTCAATGTGTATAAAGCCAAACCACAATGATCACACAGATGTTTTTGGGGAACACACCCAGGCCAACTGTGTTTTTCTAGTTCACACATTCAGTGATGATCAACCCTAAATTATGATGATACCAGTGTTCGATCTCAGTCATTCAGTTAAAGCTGCTCAACCTTTTTTGTGGAGGGAAAGGAATCCGGTCATGTTTTCCGAGGAATTTGACTGTATTGGCAGAAGCTCTGAAATGGATTGACGTCAAAACGGCATTAAGTCTGAATAAACTCACCCCTCATGATAAATAACTAGTGATTGTTGGAGCGTGTTAGACTGACGTGTCCACCGTAACCCAATGTGAGCGGTCACCTAGTGATTACATACCGTTTGTGATGAATCTTTGCTGTCTGCTTCATTACTTTCCAACAAGGAATTTTTTGGTTGGTGCTGTTTAGATCATATTGAACACTGGTTATTTTTCAAACAAGAAGCATAAGATATTACAAGTTTTAGAACTTTTTGTATCTTTACAATATACACTCATATTCAAAAATAGGGATGCACAATATATCAGCCACCATATTGGTATCGGCTGATATATATAATTTTTAATGTTATCATTATCAGCCCGATAAGAAAATTTGGCCGATATATTATACATAAGCCGAAAAATAATGGATTATTTCCTTCAGCTGGGACACTTCAGATGCGCACTGTCTGCCATTATGGTTTTGAATTTCTTGAAATATGATTGAAATTACTTCAAAAAGGAAAATACAGTAAATATATAAATGTATAATTTACATAAAATTATAATGAGAACATTATAATTGTGTGATTGGGACATGGCTTTTAATGGTGAGACTTTTGTTTTTGTAATTAGGCTCTCAAAAATTTTATAAAAATTCTGATTTAGATTTATCAGCTAATATATATCGGTTATCGGCTTTCAAATATAAAGAATAATCGGTTATCGGTATCGGCCAAATTTTCATATCGGTGCATCCCTAGTGAAAACAAGTCTTACTATCCGATGCAGTGCTGTTTCTCAAGTAAACTTATGTTGTTATAAGGAATTTTAGATATTTTAAATGGAAAACAAGATAAAAATATTACTATTTTTTGCTCTGTACCATTTTGAAAAAGCAGTTAGTTACACTACAGGTTACAAACAACAACTTTTATGTATACTGAAGGTGTGTAAAGCTGATAATACTGCAGTATTGGGACAATGTGGTTCTATCCAACAGTTGTTCAGATCTGAACGCAAGCTTGTAGTCGATTGTAAGGGATTGGTGGGGTTTAAATGGACTTAGTGAAGTCCGGCATACGTCATCAGAGAGAAACCTGTTGTTTTATAAGAAGGTTGAGTTTTTGTTTTTTTTAGAAAGTAATTAATTTAGAGAATTTCCATTTAATGCCAACTTTAACATTCATCATTACTTCACTTTGGTTCATACGTTTTTGTTTTTCAGTTGAAAAAGGCGATAGAGAATGTCTTCCGAAGCACAAGGGGTTGTGGGTAATATTAGCTCTAAGAAAGCTGAAAATCAGAAATTGTAAAAGCATCGGCGACATGCTATTTTCAATGTCTTATGATTTGTGATGCTCTAATTGAACTAAAGTTACTGAATTGACTCAGCTGGTGAATTTTTGAACGGTAAGGGTTAGGAGAGGCGTTTTGCTGTTGAAAATGATCTCAAGCACAGTAAGAGGTTTGTTTCTCCAAGGTATTGGCATATCATCATTGAAGGAAAGGATACTATAGATTTAGATACTATAGATCTTTGCAAGAGACGTAATGAAACGCCTCTTATACAACCCGTTGTTACTCAAGGCCTAATTTTTGTTATTACAGCAATTATGTCAGGATGGTTGCCTGTGAAGGTTAAAATGAGCTGTTTATGTTCTCAGATGATAGTTTTAGGTGTTGCCGTTGCAGTTATCCTGTTATGGTGCCTGGAATCCATCTGTTTTTATTCCTCTTTGTCCTGAGCGTGTTTTATAGGAGGTTTGTGTAGGGCAGGGCCGGCCAGCCGTCTGAATATTACAAACACGTTTTTAATAACAACATAATATATAACCCAGATTATGAGAGGGTTATATGTACGTTGAGTTCTCTGTTGTTTGCACGTAACGATGAAGTGTCTGTCTTCTCGCAGGTTGAATCACATGAATGTGGTGGCGGCGAGAGACGTTCCAGAAGAACTCCAGAAACTGGCCACGAATGACCTGCCATTGCTGGCCATGGAGTACTGCCAGGGAGGAGACCTACGCAAGGTGTGGTTTTTGGGCAAGTACCATGGTGATAGCATGGGTTTTTGGACATGCAGCGTGGTAAAACCATGGTATATGAATATTCCAATAATTCAGTCGCATGTTCATGTTGCATTATCAAAATAATCTCTGTGCTTTCTGTCTGTTCAGTATCTGAACCTGCTTGAGAACTGCTGTGGCATGAGAGAAGCTGCTGTGCTGACACTGATTCAAGATATATGTAAGTCCACATACACCAGTGAATGGCGTTCCAAAGTTATTCCCACCAGTCGCGACACTAGGGCGGAGTCCAGTCATAAAAATGGAAGTATAACATGGAATGTAACGGAATTTGGCACATTTTGGATGATTAAATCAAAAGTAAGAGCTGTACACTTAATCAAATTGCGATATCGACCAGTGTCAAAAACAAATAATTTTTCATCAATATGTTAATTTTAACAGTAAACCTGTTGTGCAGCACTTTGTTTGGCAAAAAAATAAAAGGAATTGTTTTTATTTGATTACATTTTAAAAGATTAATTAATGTTTTATGCCTTCGTTTGATTTCCACCATTTTTTATGAATTGAATCAATAAGACTTTTGTTAATTGAAAAATGTAATTACTGCATTAAAGCTGAATCCAGAAAAAAATTAATTTTGGAAAAAATAAAACCAATTTCATAGAGCTGTAAAAATGTCATTTTTGTTATTTTGTTTGAATTTCATGATTTCATTTAACTAGACATGCTTTTTGATTAATAAAATTTAATTTTAACCATTAAAAAGGACCTATAATGCCCTTTTTACAAGATGTATTATAAGTCTCTGGTGTCTCCAGAATGTGTCTGTGAAGTTTCAGCTCAAAATCCCCCACAGATCATTTATTATAGCTTGTCAAATTTGCCCCTATTTGGGTGTGTGTGTCCCTTTAAATGCAAAATAGCTGCTGCTCCCGGCCCCCTTTCCAGAAGAGGGCGGAGCTTTAACAGCTCACGCTTCGGTTGCTCAACAACAACAAAGCTGGAGAATCTCACGCAGCCAAAATGAGGATTGTGTTCAGCCTTACATTGTTCAAACCGGAGTCGACACTGATGGAGAGACTCAGGAAGAAGTTACAACTTTTAGACGTTTCTGAATGGTTAGTGGATAAATTTATGTAGTTGCTGTGGAGTTGATTCAACTCATCCACTAGCATGTGCCGTCATGTTAATCTTTTGTGCAAATCCAGCGTTGAATTGACCCTCGTTTGTGAAGCAGTCCGGCGTAAAATGACGGCATTTACAACAACAACTCTTCCTCTTATACTCTTCTCTAAAGCAGCCCAACATGGCCCCGCCCCCTTTGTTGTGTTTTCTCAGGGCGGGGTTATGTAAATTTTAGGGTTTGTGATGTCACTAACCCGGAAAGAAGCTCGTTGTAGTCCCTACCAGCGGTTTAAAAAGTGATTTCTGTAAAAGAAAATATCTCCCTTTGCATTGAACTTTGAGCGTCGTAACTTTGCAGATGTTGTTTATGTTCAAACAGCAACATTACACACTAACTAAAGTTGAAAAAGGGAAATCAGAATCAACCACCCCTTTAAAAATAAAACAGAAAAAAAAAAAGGAATTTGGGGAAAAATAGGGCCCTACAACACAAATAACATCCAGCTGTTTAACTCAGTTTTTCCAGCCCAGTCTTGAGTCCCAGCAGACGGCAAACCAGACTAGTTAATCACGTGAGCACGTGAACATATGTGAGCTGTAAACAGAGGTCAGCCGAACTCTTGTGGTGACTGTGTCTGTTTATGTTTCTGCTGAATCTGCGCTTGTGTCGGAACAGGTCTTGTAAATGTCAGAACATAAACCGCGTCAAATATTTAACCCAGATAACCTAGCTGAAAGTGGTGAAGAGTATGAATCAGACCAATCCGATGTCTACACACACATACTCGTTACCAGAGAAGAAGTCTGATACATTATGCAATGTAAGACTTTTTTTTTAGAAAGAAAACAGAAACAAAACACATCACAAAATGAGTGGGAGCTCTACTAAAACTTATGGAGGGACAATTCTGTCGTCATTTACTCACCCTTACGTCGTTCCAAACGAGTACGACTTGATTTCGTATGTTCAACACGAAAAGAAATGTTCAGCTTCATTGAACTATGACTCATTCAGCTTTGTTTCAGACATTTTTCCTAGAATCCCTTGGTAGAAATATTGACCCAAATGAGTCAATGCAGTGAGAGTAAAGAGTTATAAATTAATGTGGAGCAGCTCAGATCATTGAATGAGAAATGTTTGAGTTCATATTGAGACTTCTGATTGCAGACTTTGGTTTCTTTGCAAATTTGAGCATATGGAAACTCTAGAGGAGATACATGTAAGATTTCTGTTTTTTTTTTTTTTTAAGGAGAACTAGTTCTGGGAAATTGATATTTTTTTCATTTGTAACGTGCAGCAAAACATTCTCATTTTGTCCTCTGTGAAACACGAAAACATTCATACTGGTTTGAAGGCTAAGTGACCTATAACCTTTAGTCACTATTGAGATATTTTGGCTTGGGTTGTTACAGTACATCTACTATTTATTATCCACTATGAATAGATTCTCTTTGTTTACACTCGATCCAGAACTAACAAACTCAAACATGATCTAATGTCACAAATGCAGTTGTATACAACATGTCACCGTGCCATATACAACTCTGTGTTATCGTCACTCTGTGGTCCACCAGAGATTTTCCTGTTAAATCACCAACATGAACCTGGATTTAGTCACCAGCCTAATCCTGTTCAGTTTCCTCTCACAAGTATAAACACTGCGGTTTCCTAAGTGACCGTATTGAAACATGCTAGATGAACTTGATCTGTCAGGTGATATGGAAGCCGTGTTTCCAGTAATATTGGGTGGGGTTTAGACCCTGATCCTATGGGAGCATACTATTGAGGATTTACTGGGGAGCCTTTAGAAAAATAATGTGAGAACTTTACTTGGAATTTCACTCTGGCAGTGACATTAGAGTGTTGAGTTTGATGTCTGATGAAGTGACAGTACGCGCCCATTGTCATTTCAAATCTGTTTGACTCTTATTTCTTCTGCAGAACCCAAAAGGAAATAAGAAGGAAAAAAAAGCTGCATTCCTCAAAATATCTTCTTTTATTAAGAAATAATGTCGTACAGTTTGAGTAAATGATGACAGAATGTTTATTTTTGGCTGAACTATCCCTTTAAAGGTGATCTGTGTAATGTTGTCGATCTTAAAGGGGTGGTTGATTATGATTTCACTTTTTTAACTTTAGTTAGTGTGTAATGTTGCTGTTTGAGCATAAACAACATCTGCAAAGTTACGACGCTCAAAGTTCAATGCAAAGGGAGATATTTTCTTTTACAGAAATCGCTTTTTAAGAACATGAGTTGTTGTTGTAAATGCCGTCATTTTACGCCGGACTGCTTCACAAACGAGGATCAATTCAACGCTGGATTTGCACAAAAGAGTAACATGACGGCACATGCTAGTCGATGAGTTGAATCAACTCCACAGCAACTACATAAATTTATCCACTAACCATTCAGAAACGTCTAAAAGTTGTAACTTCTTCCTGAGTCTCTCCATCAGTGTCGACTCCGGTTTGAACAATGTAAGGCTGAACACAATCCTCATTGTGGCTGCGTGAGATTCTCCAGCTTTGTTGTTGTTGAGTGACCGAAGTGTGAGCTGTTAAAGCTCCGCCCTCTTCTGGAAAGGGGGCCGGGAGCAGCAGCTCATTTGCATTTAAAGGGACACACAAAAACTGTGTGTTTTTGCTCACACCCAAATAGGGGCAAATTTGACAAGCTATAATAAATGATCTGTGGGGTATTTTGAGCTGAAACTTCACAGACACATTCTGGAGACACCAGAGACTATTTACTACAACTTGTAAAAGGGGCATTATACAGTTGCAAGAAAAAGTATGTGAACCACAAAATGCATGTTATTTTTGTCCTGAGTAAGATATTTTAGATATGTTTACATATAATCCATAAGACAAAAAAATAGCTAAATTTATTAAAATAACCCCATTCATAAGTATGTGAACCACTGATTCTTAACACTGTGTGTGGTTACCTGATGATCTACGACTGTTTGTTTGTTGTGTGATGGTTGTTCATGAGTCTCTTGTTTATTCTGAGCAGTTAAACTGAGCTCTGTTCTTCAGAAAAATCCTCCAGATCCTGCAGATTCTTCAGTTTTTCCAGCATTTTTTGCATATTTGAACCCTTTCCAGCAGTGACTGAATGATTTTGAGATCCATCTTTTCACACTGAGGACAAACTGAGGGACTCAAACACTCAAAAACTATTAAAAAAGGTTCAAACAATGTTTGAGTGACGCATTAGACCACAGTGACCACAGAGTGACGATAACACAGAGTTGTATATGGCACGGTGACATGTTGTATACAACTGCATTTGTGACTTTTCATTAGATCATGTTTGAGTTTGTTAGTTCTGGATCGAGTGTAAATGAAGAGAATCTATTCATAGTGGATAATAAATAGTAGATGTACTGTAACAACCCAAGCCAAAATATCTCAATAGTGACTAAAGGTTATAGGTGATGCATTAATAGACGGGGATGAAAACATTTGGAATTTGAAGATCAAGGTAAATTGTATTTAATTTGTCAGGAAATTCCAGGAAACATGCAAGTATTTTCTGTTGCTTCCAAAGGGCAGTACTAAATGAAAAAAAAAAAATGTGGACCTCTTCATCCTGTTCAAAAGTTTTCACCCCCCGTCTATTAATGCATCATGTTTCCTTCTGGAGCATCAGTGAATGTTTGAACCTTTTCTAATAGTTTTTGAGTGTTTGAGTCCCTCAGTTTGTCCTCAGTGTGAAAAGGCGTATCTCAAAATCATTCAGTCACTGCTGGAAAGGGTTCAAATATGTAAAAGATGGTGGAAAAACTGAAGAATCTGCAGGACCTGGAGGATTTTTCTGAAGAACAGAGCTCAGTTTAACTGCTCAGAATAAACAAGAGACTCATGAACAACCATCACACAACAAACAAACAGTCGTAGATCATCAGGTAACCACACACAGTGTTAAGAATCAGTGGTTCACATACTTATGAATGGGGTTATTTTAATAAATTCAGCTATTTTTTTGTCTTGTGGATTATAAGTAAACATCTTTTATGTAAAATATCTTACTCAGGACAGTACTAAATAAAAAATAACATGCATTTTGTATTATCTCCCTTATATTGTTAAAATTTTGCACATTTTCACAGATTCTGCAAGTGGTTCACATACTTTTTCTTGCAACTGTAGGTCTCCTTTAAAATACTTCATATATCTAGAGTCACTATTAACCATTAGTAGTTTCAGTTCTTAAAAAGTCTTTTTAAGGGTTTGTTACCGCCACAATAACACACTGTACATTCAGGACCTGCATGATTACAGTGGGCTGACGGGCCATTTGTATCTGAAGTATATTGATAATTATCTCATTAAAATGTAAATATAGCCATTTAATAAAAATTTCTCTCCAGCCTCAGCGCTGACGTACCTCCATGGGATGAGAATTATTCACAGAGACCTCAAACCAGAAAACATCGTCCTTCAACAGGGAGAAAAAAGGGTGAGTGCTGAGAGAAGTGTTTGATTGATGGGTATAAAATGATCCGATTCATTAAATAATAATGTATAATAAAAAAAGTGTCTTTAATATTTTAATTTTGCAGTAACTCTGTTTTCTAAAAGCATTAAGACACCATTTAGACAGCATTATCACAACCTCTCATATTTTATTGCAAAATTAATCGTTTCCTGCATCTTGTAGTTGGTCCACAAGATCATAGATCTGGGTTACGCTAAAGAGCTGGACCAGAGCAGCCTGTGCACATCGTTTGTTGGGACGCTACAGTATTTGGTGGGTACACTGACGGATTTGTGCAAAATGCCAGACTTGATTGTTTAGATTCTCATCTTGACCGATATAAAGTCTGTCTGTCTCTCTCTCAGGCCCCTGAGCTGTTAGAACAGCAGAAGTACACCGTGGCCGTGGATTATTGGAGTTTCGGGACGCTGGTTTTTGAGTGTATCACAGGATTCAGGCCTTTTCTACCAAACTGGCAACCCGTGCAATGGTAATTATGCCCTCGGCTGTCTGTGGCTGAATTTTACACCGCAAGGCCTGATGGTTATCTTTTTAGTGGTTCTCAACCTTTTTGAATCCAATGAATTTAGATGACTTTTTTTTCCCAGTCTTTTGTGATTTGCTGGGTAAGGATTAAAAATTATAAAAATAACTTCTACCTGATAAAATATTTTTCAGAGCTTGGCATAGCTAGAAAAAAGTATATTCTTCATAAAAGTTCCCATTATGTTTTAAAGTGCCCCTATAACAAGTTTACATGCATCCAAGGTCAAAAACACTTTAATTTTCTCATAATATTCATTGCACATCACCTCATTTCTCAAAGAGTCTGAAAATGGTTCGTTCTATGATTCAGTCTCTCTAAATCCCTCCTTTCTGTGAGACTAAAATAAGATACATTTACATTTACAAACATCAGATAAAATACATTTACATTTACAAACTGCTATATTACACATTACATAAGAGGTAATATTCGAGAAAGCATAATAGCGGCACTTTAAGATTTTATTCATTTCCATGACTTTTCCAGGTCTAGATATTCATGTTTTGTTTTCTTTCTCAAAATTGTGGGAATCCTGGGTCTTCAAAGAAGAATTGTTGAGGGCATGAATTAAAAGATATATATATATTTTAGTTGTTTTAGCTTGTTTTAAAGCTTGCCTTGGGTGTTTTCGGAGGCTTGAGAAGCACTGTTTCTATCCTGCTAAATAAAGCAGGCTGTTTGTTGAGGAAGGTAAACTGTAAGAGCTGTAAATTTATAAATAAATAACTTTTTTCTTTCTTATGTACTATTGGTGGCATATGCGTACTCACTTCAGCACTTCAGTTTAAATGTAGTGTAAAAGTGGCCTCAATGTGATGTTATATTCTGTATGTAAATGAATCCATTAGACTCAGAACAAAAGAACAAGTCATGACTTGACAGTTGAGCCAGAGTTCCTGTGCTTCACGCAGAAAAGACCGTCATAAACATGCATGACACACTATTGTTCTAACATCTTATGTTTGAGTAAAGATAATATTCCTCCTTCAATAGTTTGTTATTCCAGAGATCGCTGTGCTTTGATTGGTTGTGCTCCAGTATTCTCACCACATGGATTGTTTTTAAAATATAACCTCTGAGAATGAAAGAAAAATCAAAACTGACGCCAGCGCTGAAGGGTGTGTTGCAATATAAACCCAGATTCGCTTGAACTCACGTCTCTCTCTCCTCAGGCACAGCAAGCTGTTGAAGAAACAGGTGGATGACATCGTGGTTTACGAGGACCTGACAGGAGAAGTTCGATTTTCCAAACACCTGCCGAACCCTCACAATCTCAACAAGTGAGTCACGTGACTTCATGAACAGGTGGATCTGTTATTCAGAATGTGAAATTTTGAGCTTTTCTGGATTTATTTATGTGTTCTGTAATGGGAAACAGAATATTTGGAGGGAAAGTAATGTAGGGCGGGATTTGATTGGATCATGAAAGTGGTCTGTGATATTATTAGTTAATTTTATTTCAACTCTCCTACTTGGTTACAACAACAGAAGATAATAATATTGTACAATTTAATTAAAGATTTGTTTTTTTCTTCTTCTTCAGAACCCATAAATCACATGATCACACTTAACTAACGCTACTTTATTGTAAAGTGTTACCTATTTAAATCACAATTATTTATATAGTGCTTTATTATACAATACAGATTGCTTCAAAGCAGCTTCACAGTAATATACAGAAAAAACAGCATCAATGTGGCAAAGTTAATCAATTTCAGGAATTAGTCATTTTTATAATTTCATTATTTTTTAATATTAGTATTAATAGTTGCAACTATGAAGCAGCTCGACAGAAGATATACAGTGGGTACGGAAAGTATTCAGACCCCCTTAAATTTTTCACTCTTTGTTATATTGCAGCCATTTGCTAAAATCATTTTTTCCTCATTAATGTACACACAAGCACCCCATATTGACAGAAAAACACAGAATTGTTGACATTTTTGCAGATTTATTAAAAAAGAAAAACTGAAATATCACATGGTCCTAAGTATTCAGACCCTTTGCTCAGTATTTAGTAGAAGCACCCTTCTGATCTAATACAGCCATGAGTCTTTTTGGGAAAGATGCAACAAGTTTTTCACACCTGGATTTGGGGATCCTCTGCCATTCCTCCTTGCAGATCCTCTCCAGTTCTGTCAGGTTGGATGGTAAACGTTGGTGGACAGCTATTTTTAAGTCTCTCCAGAGATGCTCAATTGGGTTTAAGTCAGGGCTCTGGCTGGGCCATTCAAGAACAGTCACGGAGTTGTTGTGAAGCCACTCCTTCGTTATTTTAGCTGTGTGCTTAGGGTCATTGTCTTGTTGGAAGGTAAACCTTCGGCCCAGTCTGAGGTCCTGAGCACTCTGGAGAAGGTTTTCGTCCAGGATATCCCTGTACTTGGCCGCATTCATCTTTCCCTCGATTGCAACCAGTCGTCCTGTCCCTGCAGCTGAAAAACACCCCCACAGCATGATGCTGCCACCACCATGCTTCACTGTTGGGACTGTATTGGACAGGTGATGAGCAGTGCCTGGTTTTCTCCACACATACCGCTTAGAATTAAGGCCAAAAAGTTCTATCTTGGTCTCATCAGACCAGAGAATCTTATTTCTCACCATCTTGGAGTCCTTCAGGTGTTTTTTAGCTAACTCCATGCAGGCTTTCATGTGTCTTGCACTGAGGAGAGGCTTCCGTCGGGCCACTCTGCCATAAAGCCCCGACTGGTGGAGGGCTGCAGTGATGGCTGACTTTCTACAACTTTCTCCCATCTCCCGACTGCATCTCTGGAGCTCAGCCACAGTGATCTTTGGGTTCTTCTTTACCTCTCTCACCAAGGCTCTTCTCCCCCGATAGCTTAGTTTGGCCGGACGGCCAGCTCTAGGGAGGGTTCTGGTCGTCCCAAACGTCTTCCATTTAAGGATTATGGAGGCCACTGTGCTCTTAGGAACCTTAAGTGCAGCAGAAATTTTTTTGTAACCTTGGCCAGATCTGTGCCTTACCACAATTCAGTCTCTGAGCTCTTCAGGCAGTTCCTTTGACCTCATGATTCTCATTTGCTCTGACATGCACTGTGAGCTGTAAGGTCTTATATAGACAGGTGTGTGGCTTTCCTAATCAAGTCCAATCAGTATAATCAAACACAGCTGGACTCAAATGAAGGTATAGAACCATCTCAAGGATGATCAGAAGAAATGGACAGCACCTGAGTTAAATATATGAGTGTCACAGCAAAGGGTCTGAATACTTAGGACCATGTGATATTTCAGTTTTTCTTTTTTAATAAATCTGCAAAAATGTCAACAATTCTGTGTTTTTCTGTCAATGTGGGGTGCTGTGTGTACATTAATGAGGAAAAAAAAAATGAACTTAAACGATTTTATCAAATGGCTGCAATATAACAGAGTGAAAAATTTAAGGGGGTCTGAATACTTTCCATATCCACTGTATAGGGCCCTATTTTAACGATCTAAGCACATGGTCTGAAGCGCACGGTGCAGGTTCACTTAGTCCGAATCCACTTTTGCTAGTTTAACAACGGAAAAAAATGGTTAGCATGCCAGGCGCATGGTCCAAAAGGGTTGTACCTAGTCTCTTAAAGAGTCATGGGTGTGTTTTGGGCATAACGTACAATAAACCAATCAGAGTCTCGTCTCCCATTCCCTTTAAAAGAGAGGTGTGCTTGCACCATGGCGGATTGCTATTTACATGGCGGGATATAGACACCCCTTAACCTGACGAGTCAGTTTAAATACATGTGTGTGTTGCCAGGATTGGTCAAATAATTAGCCAATTTCATTCGTCATTACTGCAAATAGGTAATTCTGACAAACTGTAACAAGTGAAAATCTTATATTGGTCATATTTTCAAGACTGTGATTCTGAAGTACAGTATCCACACCGGTGTAGTGATTGACAGCAAACATTAGATTCATCTGCTGAGGAGTTGATTCTGTATATGAGTCCGCATATGACTGCAATTGCAGGTTTCAAACAGAGATGGCGACAAAGAGGAAAAATCCCGGACTGCAGCTTTAAATAACAAAAAAATACTGCGCCGTTGACTTTAGAGCAGGTTTTTGTTGGTCAATGGCGCAGTCGTTTTCAGTTGCCTCAAAATAGCAACACGCCAACAGTGCACCCGAACAGATCGTTTTCAGACCATGGGCGCACAGATGGGCACGAGTGCATTTGCTATTTAAACAACGTGGCTCTGGACGTGAAAATGATAACTGTGTCGCGCTGAAACTAGCAAAAAACACTTGTGTCACACCTGGCGTTGCATTGCACCGGGTGTATGATAGGGCCCATAGTGTTAAGTTAAATTATTCAGCGAAAATTATTCATTCAATAGTTTCAAGTACAGCTAAATCGATACATTTTACCATATTCAGAGGGAATATGTAGCTAGAGTGGTTAATCTAACCATAAATATTTGTTTCAGGCTGTTAGCTGGTAAGCTGGAGAGCTGGCTACAAATGATGCTGAGATGGTCACCAAAAGAGCGAGGCAAAGATTTAAGACAGCAGAGCAAAGACAGTCATGAGGGGGTCAAAGATCCGGAGGAGGACAGTAAAGAAACCAGTCCAGAGGGTGGCAAAGACTCTCCGAAAAGTTCCTGTTTCTGCTTCGATGAATTATGCCGCATTCTGAATCTAAAGGTAGGCCGAAGCTCTCGATGATGGAAATGATCACAGCAGGGGTGCCACTGGGGTTTCTGGGCACCGTGATTTAAGGGATGTTCACCCAAAAATGAAAATTACCCCATGCCCTCAAGCCATTCAAGGTGTATATGACTTTCTTCATTCAGATTAATACAATCAGAGATATATTTAAAAATATCCTGGCTCTTCCAAGCTATATAATGGCAGTGAATGGGAGGCTGCCTGCCGAAAGCTAGTTATTATAGTTGATAAAGTTTTAAATATGGATTTTTAAAAAAAAAGCTTCGCTTCAGAAGGCTTTTATTAACCCCCTGGAGCCATATGGATTATTTTTACGATGGATGGATGCACTTTTTTTGCTTCAAAATCGGGCCACACCATTATAAAGCTTGGAAGAGCCATGATATTTTTAAATATATTTCTGATTGTGTTCGACTGAAAGAAGAAAGTCATATACACCTTGGACCACCACTTTTGGGTGAACTAAGCCTTCAAATACAAAAGTTCTGTCATGAAACTCTAGATGGCGCAGGCTGATCAGATCACTCTTTTTAGGGCACTGCTGATTGGTTCCTGCTGTATCAGTAGCCAATGAGCTTGCTGCTCAACCTTGAAGTACTTGGTCAGCATTGTTCAGCGCCGAATTTCTCTGTTTTGGACTAATCTCCCCCCTTTACGGCACCCCTGGTTCACACTATCATGTGTAAATATATGTCATGTGATCGTCTCTCTCTTCTCAGCTGGTCCACGTACTCAACATGAGCTCTGCTGAAATATTCACCTACTCCGTGCAGCAGCAGGAAGATGTGGCGTCCCTGCAGGAGCGAATCGCACAGGATGCTCGCATTCCTCCGGCCAATCAGGAGCTGCTGCTGGAGGCGGGACTTGCCCTTGAGCCGCATAACAGCGTCATGCAGTGTGCAATCGATTATAGCGTACGTTTGAAACCTTATGTTTGAAATTCAACCCAGTTGTGTTAACCCAGTTTAGCCTGATTGTGTTGTGTTTTTTAGTTGATGGATGCTCGGCGCACAGATGAGCCGCTTGTTTTCCTGTTTGACCGTTCGTGCTGCAGCTACGAGCCTCAGTTTACGCCACGCGTCCTTCCTGAGAATGTCCGATTCGTCCGTGAGTTACTGTCCATTTCTTGCCTTCATTCACCTCAGTAGGCTAAAGACTAAGACTTCATCACTATATTGACAGAAACGTACGTTAAAACAAGATTAATTAACTTTTTTCCCCATATAACAAAAACCTTGTAACATTTAAATGCAATAAAAAAATACCGAAAAAGTATAAAGTATTCAAACATTAAGCAGAAGAACTATAATAAAGAATATTGGTTCAGATATCGGTTTTAGTCCAAATTCAAATTACGGATGCACGATATATCGACCACCGTATCGGTATAAATAAAATACAGTTAAGTGCAATATTTGCAGTGCAAGTCTGTCATATAGGCTACAAAAAATTATAATGAATTATATTTAAATAAAATTTTCTTTTTAAAATTAAAATGTAAAAATGTTTTGTCTTTAAGTATTAATAATCTGAACAGCTGTTTGATGTAAACATGTAAATACTGTGAGTTACAAACAGAAAGTTAACCGGGTAACTGATACAGCTGCATTATTTCCGCCTTTCTATAAGCGCCACCTACTGTCAGAGAGTGAATCTGCATTTTCATTCAGCTGAACACCATGCTTCTCGTCCGTGTCGTGGTTGTTTACATCAAAGTGTGCATGCCTTTTTTAAGCAGCACACACGAAGTGTTGTTAAATTTAACCGGTTGATGGAAAAGAAGTTCGTAATAAGTTATCTAGGATCATTTACAGTGTTTTAAAGTGCCCACTATACTGTGCATCACCAGTAATGTCTACACCTCTTTCGTAATGTAGAGAACGAGCCCAAACGCTCGCTGCCCTACAGCTCCCAGAGACGCACGTGGGGTCAGGCGTGGCACACCATCCGCGCGCTGAAGGAAGACTGGCAGAGGCTGCAGCAAGGCCAGAAAGTCGCCATGTAAGATGGAAAGCGATCTGTAAGAGCTAACGCTTATGAGAGAGGCTGTAAATGACTCGTTCACTCTCTCTGTTCCAGCATGAGCCTCCTCAGACATAACGGCACATTGTCGAAGCAGAAGAACGAGATGGTGTCGATGCACCAGAGGCTAAAAGCCACACTGGAGTTTTTCAGCACTAGTCTGCACATCGACATCGACAAATACCAGGAGCAGAGAGCTACGGGGATCGGTATGACACACCTTCAGAATGAAATATTAGTGTACCCAAACCGACACTCAGTTGTTTTTAGCATTACTTTCTGAATGATCATGTTTTCCAGCTTCTGAAAAATTACTGAGTGTCTGGAGAGAAATGGAGCAAACCGCCCTCGACTGTGGACAGGTACAAGCCTATTTGAGGTTATATTTGTAGGGGTGTGACGAGATCTCGTGCCACGAGATATTAAAATGTGACAGTATTTCTCGTCAAGGTGAAAAGCTGTCTTGCGATTTGAGAATCCATTATTAGATAATTTTTCTAAGGCTGCATGATTAAAACAGTTTAAAAATCATAACATAGCATAGCGAGAATACATCAGTATGTTTCTAAATATGCGAAACTGTTGTTCGTCGCGATATCAAAATAAAAGTTTAAACCCTCACAGTGGCTGTAGCATTTCTATCGCAACAAAAGTGGGCAAATATTAAAGATTAAGTGGACACTTGAATTAAATGTTGTTTGGCCAATGTTAAACAAGGATTTGATCATGCTGTAAAGTGTAACAGGGTCTATGATGTGACGGGTCATAATAATAATAATAATAAAAAACAAAGATATGACATCCAAAGTATGTAAGGTAGTACAACTAGATCTCTTTTATTGAATCCAAAAGGTTTTAATTATATTTTTCTACATATAAACGTATTTTTGAAGATCATTCGGTTTAACCGTCCAAAGGCCAATACAGCCATTTCATTTGTGATTAAAATATCTTAAAATGTATACATTTTATAACATCATATATATCAACATAGTGCAAAATGGTACTAAAATTATGTGTAGAAGTCGTTGCTCTTTTATAAGAAAGAATGTCCTGAAAAATTAATTTCATTGATGTCATTCGGAGTAACCAATATAAAGGGACCATTTTTAGTCATGCGGTCAATATCACGTGACATCATTCAGACACCTGCAAAGGACCACATGGTCGTGAATCAAAGTAACTAACTCTCTTTTAACTATTTGAAAAATTCATGTTTTCACTTGTTCATACGCATGTCCCGAAACATCAGGTCATTCGGTACAACCGCTATAAAACATGGAAAATGTACTAAAAACTTGTACTAAATATAAAATGTTTGATAGCTAGATATCAGCCTGTTAGCATTGTTTAAAAATATCGTCATTCAGTATAACCAAAAGTATCATTCGGTAAAACCGAAATTTTGGTTAAACCGAATGACTTTTTGGTAACAAATTGTGTCCATCTTGTAGAAAATAAAAAAAAACTGTGTTAATTGAGTATTTTAAAATTTCATTGTTAACACTTAATAAAACTTTTACTGACTTATTCGTCAATGACACAACAACAGAAATTATCAGGCTGTTGGCGCCCTCTGCAGGTAATACATGTGCATACATTGATTGTTTATAATATCATGTGTATTACATTATGCATTATAACAATCTGTGTTGTTTAATAAAACCATAAAATTACTTGCTTTTACTACTTTATTTAAGCCAATTATTATTACCTTGTTATATATGTATTTTTAAGGCTATTGTTCTCTTAGGTCTATTTTTTTATTATTTCAGTCAAGTCACCTTTATTTATATAGCGCTTTTTACAATGTAGATTGTGTCAAAGCAGCTTTACAGTGATAACTGGTACATTATTTTGGCTGCACAGCAGCTCTTAAAGAATAGTGTCAATGCAGGCAGATCAAAGTACTGTTGAATATCAAATATCAAGTGTCCCCGACTAAGCAAGCCAAAGGCGACAGCGACAAGGAACCCAAACTCCAACAGTCTAATAAAAGACTTTTTCCAGTCATATTTTAAAACACACATTTTAGTGTTTCTTAAAAATATTGTCTTGTTCTCGTGAACCCAATATCATGTATCTTCTCGTCTCGTGAGATAAGAGTATCGTCACACACCCCTACATATTTACTATCAGAGCGGATGTTTGCGTGGTTGTACCCGTGTGCCTTAGTGTTGTAATTTTTGTGTGTGCATCAGACAGAAGACGTGATTAAACTGGAGGAGGAGATGATGACCCTTCAAACTGATATCGTTGAACTCCAGAGACAGCCGTGGAGGAGTGGAGAGGCTTTAGAGACACTGTAAACCAACACACGCACTCACGTAGTCATACTGATAACATAGTTTGATGTGAGGCAGCCAGTATTATGTATGAATTTGTACGAAATGATGAATCATAAACAAAATAATAAATATTAGTATTAGTAACATCTGTATTAATATTAGTTTTAACAAATATTAGTATTATTATGACATTTAGGGGCATATGTACTTAAGACTATACAGATGTGTTTGTGGATCTGGTTTACTCTTGACATAAGCAATAATAGTGTTTATTCAGCCTTTAGACAAAAATCCCACCCAAAAATGTTTGCATATGTTTTGTTTTATGGCTTTTATGGCTCATATAGTAAGATGTAGTGAGAATATGGAGTTCACACTCAAGAAGAAAAAAAAACACTGTAGTTTGATGCATCATAAGCATGACTTGTTTCCCATCAGACTGATGTAAGCCTATGTGACTCCCTAAAATACCACGAGTGTGTGCATACGCTCCCACTCACCTGTGTTGTGTTTTGTAGTGAGGTGAAGGCAATGGAGCTCTTTCGTAAACTGAGAGAGAAACCCAGAGGTAAGCTACACGTTGTCAACATCCCCAGACTCTGCTCTGTCCGGATGAGCTGCTCGGTCATGTGATCTGACAGTCTCTTTACTGTCTCCAGAGCAGCGCAGTAATGGCGACTGTCAGGAAGTGATCAAACTGGTGGTTCAAGCCATACAGTTCTACGAGAGGAAGTTACGGGACTTTTACACACACCTGAGGTCTGTTTCTGTGAGACATTTAATTACAAGCTTCTCTGCAGACACAACATACATAGTAAAACGTTAGCATGTTTAAAAACTAACTCTGATAAGCCAAACATTATATTACACAAAAGTATGATTTAAAAAAATGTAATCAGTTTTCAGTATTATTATCTTCACAGTGAATAACACATTTGATTTGATTAAGTATCGCTTCCTACCTTTTGGTTAACTTCACGTCAGGAGAACATCAGTGATGCTCTACAATTTCTTCTAGGTAGTAGGGTTGTCAAAAGCACCTTTATTTTGGTACCAAGTCGATACTGGAATTGTAAATATACCATCTCAGTTCGGTACCATATAGACGGGCTAGCTGTATGACGTTTTTTTTCCCTTTCTTTCTTTCTTTCTTCATTTTATAAAATTGTAAAAAAAAATATTGCCCTCCCAAGCATATTTGTGCGCGCTTACATCAGCTGCATCTCATTTCGAACTCTGCGTCCTGCGGAGGTCGCATTTGAAGGCTGCATACGTCATCGAGGCGGTCTCATTTGAGAAAAGTAACCGTTAGATTGCAAAGTAAGAAAGAAATTACAGTATTTTACACCTCACGAGGAATAACAGTCGATTTTATTAAGGTTACTTTTCCTAAATCCTTGATGACATATACAGCGTTCAAATGCGACCTCCGGAGGAAATTAGACAAAATTTGTTTGTTTTTTTTAAAGCGGAGAACATTTTATTCAATCACAAACATGTCTGTTGAGCGCGAGAACTCGGTGGTCAATGAAACTGTTAAAAACAACTTGAAAACAAATACAAAAAACAAATCATTTCGATACAAAGTCTATAATATTTGTGTATAATACAGCCTGCTGATAGATGGCTGAGTTTAACCCCTCCCGCGCATATTTGCGCGCGCTCTGAAGAGCGTCGACGGTTTTCATTTACATCGTTTTTTGTTTTGTTTTTTAAAGTGGAGAACATTTTATCCAGAACGCAGTGGCCAATCAAACTATCAAAAGCACTTATATTTCGATACAAAGTCGATACTGAAATTGTAAAAAAAAAAAACTACCTCAATTGGCTGATTTTAAATCTTCCCGCGCATACTTGTGTCAAAGCGTCAACGGTTTCCATTTACATCGTGCCAATCAGATGCGTTTAAGTTAGTCAGAGTCCACTCAAGACGCTCGCGAATCATTTCATAATGACCAGCAAAGTATAAACACGGTGTTAATAAGAAGATATTCATTGTGCAGTGTAAATATGAGATTGAATCTAAAAATTGGGATTTTGTAGTGATGATAAGCCATAGCTCTTAAAGAGATAGTTCACCCAAAAACGAAAATTCTGTCATCATTTACGCACCCTCAAGTTGTTCCAAACCCGTATGAATTTCTTTCTTCTGCTGAACGCAAAAGAAGATATTTTAAAGAATGTCTGTAACCAAACAGTTGATAGGCCCCCATTGACTTCCATAGTATTCGTTTTTCTTCAAACTATGCAAGTCATTAGGGGCCTATCAGCTGTTTGGTTACCCATATTCTTCAAAATATCTTCATCCGTGTTCAGCAGTAGAAATAAATTCATACAGGTTTGGAACAACTTGAGGGTGCGTAAATGATGACAGAATTTTCATTTTTGGGTGAACTGTCCCTTTAAGATGCTTTGAAGCAATCTGTATCTGTATCTAATTAGTATGTTATTTGGACCTGTTCCTTCTTTCATTCCTTTTACTTGATCATTTCAGCATGTTTTTTGTGTTTTCTTCATATTGTCTTTGCTCTATCCTGTATACTGTCACTGTATACTTTCATTAGTCACAGAATGACTAATGAAATCGTAATATTTCGTTTAAATGTGTAAAAATAAAGTTAAAATGGTATGTGTGTGTGCAGTAAGACGATGGTGTGCCGTCAGAGAGTGCTGGAGCTGCTGCCGCGCGTGGAGGGGATGGTGAGCGCGATGGCCCGGAGCGAGAATCGACTGCTGCACCTGCAGGAGAAGAGACAGAAGGAGCTGTGGAACCTGCTCAAAGTAGCCTGTGTATGCATACTACTCATACTAGTGTACTTACGATTTCTGCATATACATAGAAAACCCAGATGGCCAAAATACGCAGCATGCAACAGATCACACTGTGCTGGATGCTTGATTTGAGTTTGTGTGTTTTAGAGTAAGGTTCGTAGTCCCGTGAGTGGCAGTCCAGATGGAGGACGGACTCCACCGGCCCCCGGACACCCGCTGATGTCTCACAGGCCGTCACATGCCAGCAGCTCGTCCGACATACCACAGACGTGAGTCCAGCGCCAGTGTGTGAGACACATTTGCATTCGCGTGATGTTTCCATCATGAGCGTTTCTCTCTTGTGTGTGTTCAGAGACGAGTCTCAGCTTGTGATTGAGGAGAGCAAGATGTTTGAGAACCGCCTGCAGAGTTTAGTGCAAGACACCATTCAGGAAACCGAGACCAGCATGCAGGTAATCAGTGGGCAGAATTCATGAAAATCTTCTTAAAGTGCCCGTATTATGCTATGTAAACAATAGGTTTACATGCATCTTTACATGCGATTTTCTCATAATATACGCTGCAGCATCAGCTCTTTTCTCAGTGTCTGAAACGGTTTGTTCGAAGATTTGGTGTCTCTAAACCCCGCCTTTCTGAGAGCTGCCTCTGCTCTGATTGGTCAGATAGCCCAGTCTGTTGTGATTGGTCTGAAACCAAATGTCTATTAGCATATCTGAATTTCAGCTCTGGATCAGTGTTGCCAAGTCGGGCTACTTCAACACTGTTGCCGTAGATTGTTTTTTATGTCCGCGGGTTTGAGCGACCCCAAGTAACATGATATTTAGCCCCTATTATTTAGTCAGGGAAACCCTGGCAAAAAGCGTAATTTATTCCGGAACACTTTTCTACTGGGGGACTCCGATGGCGTCGGATTTACCGTATCAATCTCATCAAAGTGGATTTGATTTGGCAGCACTTGTCGACATGAACAACACGAACGAAACTCTTCCAGTCTCAGATACAACTACAGGGCTTGAGGGCGGGGCAAAGCAGACGCCGTTCAGCCAATGAACACAATAGGCTGGCATTATGCAGTTACAGACGTACTCGTTTCAGGCAGTTTCTTTCTTTTAGGAGGCAGATTTTTTACATTCACAAACAGGTATATTACAAACTACATGAAAGATAATATCCAAAAAAAAGCATAATAGGGGAACTTTAAGAAATATAACCAGTTGATTCGAGTTGCTAATGAATTTCAAAATCAGCAAAAAGTCACGTCACGCATAACGGCGACAATAATTGTTGACATTATCAATTATTGGTGTCACCTCTGAGTACTCGAGCAAATCCCTAGTAATCATAATAGGTATTATATGTAACTAGTGTACTATTTTAATGACTAATTGCATAATAATTCATTTGAAAAACCCAATAAATTGATAAAACATATTACAGTTGAGGATATAAGATTTAAGTCATCCTGATGTAAAGGTGTATTTATGATTAATTCTTTATAAAAAATAATAATTCTTTAAACAAGTTTTGTTTTAAAAACAATCTTAAGGAAGAAGATAACATTCTTATGAAGTATTTTTGGAAAATACAATATATAATACCTGTTAAGAGATTACGCTGATCACTGACATTTCTCTTTTTCTTTTTCAGATACTGAAAGAGTGGAAGTGGCTGAATGGAGGGCAGGATCTGGCTTGACGTCACGGTTACCTGCCAGTCAAACGGCTCGTTACCTCAAAAGCAAACAGAAATGATGCTGTACCGCCACCAACTGGAGGAAACGCGATACTGCAGGCAGTGTGTGCTGGCCAATTCACTCCTGTGAAATCACACTGGATGCCTTTCTTACTTTTAATAGGGTTATAAACCCTATTTCCTAATCATAGTTTCTTTGATACTTGACTATTTTCTAGCCTTTCTGATGTCTTCTATGCAAACGCCTCTTCACACGTGCCTATTGAATTGTGTACTGTGAATATTATTGGCTCTATGACATATTGCTTGTGCTGTTCCTCATTTGTAAGTCGCTTTGGATAAAAGTTTGTACTAAATGAGTAAATGTAAACATAAATCTGTCCTAGTTCGTCATTACCTCACTGTGACTAGATGGACTGATCACTCAAGTAGGTGTCAATGATGTTTGTTATTGTGTTCATGAAAAAAGATAAACTCGTCCAGATGAGCGTGTGAACTCAAGCCCTGGGTATACTTTTTTTGTTGTGTTTTTTTTTTTTTTTTACGTGTACGCGCAAGAAATTATACTTCATTCGACTTGTACGCGTACACAGGCGTTCGACGCATGCGCAGTTTTGAGCAATTGCTCGCAACGAGTTACAACCCATGTACACATTTTTGTATTCTTTCATGCTAGAGTTGTACAAATGAAGGTAATTTCTAACCCCGTCGCACACTCTTGTCTATGCAGGCCTCCATTGTCGCTGTCTGTTCTGTTTATGCAGTTTTTCCTTTACTACCTTTTGAAGAGACCCCTTCAGGGCACGGATGCCACCTTGTGGATAAAGTAATTGCTGCAAAAAAAAAAAAAAAAAAAAAAAATTAAAGTATGCGCTGTTACAAAAATCTGTCTGGTACTCTTCTGATGACGAAATTCGCGTCACACACACTGTATGCTGACCATCGCGTACGCGTAAAAAGTGATCTATACTTTGGGCTTTATGAAATATGCAAAGTACATCTTCAGTTAAAGTTATTTTTATATTCTGACAAAAACAATTGTAATATTTTTTTTACTGTTTATTTTAAAGTTGTTTTTTTTTTCATTTTTATTTGTCTGTATAGTTTTTATTAATTTCAGTTTTAGTTTATTTTAGTACATAAAGTTTAACTAAATGAAAATGATAAATGTAGCTGAAATAAAATGTTTATATTTTTTTTATTTCAGTCTATTTTAGGATTTTGGTTTTAGTTTACTATACTAACCCTGGTGTACAGTTGTTTTTTACATACACACAAAAAAATAAAAAAATAAAATGGTGTATCCAAGCATTTTGTTTGTTTTTCTAGTGTAATTTACTATATTTTTTAATACTTCTAAAAAAGGATAAAAAACAAATGAGAATAAAGTTCATTCAGTCAACATTTGTCTTTATTAAGGTCCAAAACACCAGTTTTTTTTCTTCTAGTCCTCCGCTTTTAACATAAATCATTTTTTATGGGAATAAAAACAAATACAGAGAAGGTCAATAGACCGTCCTCTAATAACTCCAGCCCACAAACATAGACAACCCACTTGTGTGATAAAGTATTATGCGTTTGGCAATGAACGTTATGAAGAAAGAGGACAAACGTGAGTGAGAGGGGCTTGACATTCAGAGAGTACCATTAAACCCATGAACTATGAGCACAACATACACATCAGGTCCTGTGCGACTGTTCAGAAACCGAAAACAATCATCAGGATATTTAGCTAGTTCAATTTAAAAACAAAAGAAATGGTGCCACATGTGTAACATTAATAATTGCTGATATGTTGTCAAATAGTGAGTTGAAGGATTGGTGTGGACAGAAATCATGTGACTGATGATCCTGTTTCTTATCAGTTGAGGGTCTACAGGGTTTAAGGCCAGATTAGTTAACCAGGAATTACAGGGGAAAAGTGTGTTTGCAGGTGCAGAAGTCGTGCTGTCGGCTCCCTGGTGTTTCTTTCCTTTCTACTGATGCCTCTCTGCTTTCGTCCGTCCGTCGTTACACCTCCAGCTCGAAGCCCATGCCCACCTTGTGTCCTCCGGCATTGAAGTTCTTGGCGTCGATCAGAGCAGATAGAGTGAGCTTCACACCTGCAGAAGATACAAGACAATTATTATGCTTCATTAGCACTTATTTAGATTTAAAGAGGACCAATTATGCTATTTACAACTCTCTTTAGTGTGTAATGTTGCTGTTTTAGCATGAAAAAGTTCTCCAAAGTCCCTCCAGCGCAGTGGTTTAGTCTACGTGATACGCAGGTATACGCCATATACCCATTAGGACTGTTCAAGGATTTCTGTATACCCACTTAAAAAAGCGTGAGGATACGTAACCATCCAATGACACAAAATATGATTTGTGGTTTGTTGCTTTTGACATGAAACAAAGTCTCATATTTCTCAAAGTCTCAAGTTTTTACTTTGGAATAAAAACAAAAAACAACATAAATACCATTTTGGCGTTCTTTAATGTGGTGTGACAGATCGCTGTAGCAGTTCAAGAAAAGCAGCAGCGTGAAGCGCACGTGAACTGCTTTAATATCAGTTACAGCTCGAAATAAACATGAATGAACATCTCAAGGTATGATAAAAGATACAGTAGAACTTAACGAAATCCATATCATGTCTCATATAATCGCTTAATCAGTGTTTCAACCGCGGAAACAGCTTATAAACAATGTCACGTAACGTCACATTTACCTCAGAACAAACAGTGACCATAAACTCGTTAGTCAGCTAGAAAAATGAACTCTAGAGAGGAGCATTTAGCTAAATACACCATATTACATATTGGTTATAATAATATTTTAATGCTCTTCAATCGCCTATATTATGCATGTTTGAATAAATCTGTCAAGTTGACAGCCACCATTTAAATGTTTATATTTCAAAAAACGAATTTGAAATAATTTTAAAGTTAGTAGGCCTATTATAATTTTATTATTATAAAAATTTCCTTAAGTGTAATTTAAGTTTGTATACAAATCAGTTCATTTTAACCTTCAATATTAATGTAGTACCAACTGATTCCCATGTATATTTTACAGCATTAGTTGAGATTTTTTTTTTGCCATGTACTGTACCTGATATACAGTATATACAAAATAACTGATATTGAATCGAATTGCAAGTTGGTGAATTGAAATGCATAACTATGATGACAGACTGGCAGGAAATGGTGCAAAACAGAAAACAAAGTCCAAACGGGGTGATCTTGTGACATACTGATAGGCCTCATCTTTCCATTATTGTTACACTCTAAAAAATGCTGGGTTAAAGTTTTTACACAATAGTTGGGTTAAATAAATCTATCCAGCAGGTTGGGCAAACATTTAACCCAACCAGTGGGTTTGTCCATTTTCAACCAAACTCGGGTTGTTTTTAACCAAACATTTTTTAGAGAGTAATAATAGTTGCAACTTGCACTCTTAAATGTGCACTGAAACTTGCCAGCTGATAAAATATGCTCCAGGGACCATAATCATAACATCTATCTCAACTGGCTGAGTTAGATGGTGATTGACACTAAACAGTAGAAAATCAGTCCAGAGTGTCTTCAGCTGTAAATGTCACTGGCTGTTAAAGTCTTGTGTTGATTATAAATAAATTCACCTGTTGATAACACACACATAAGCGGTCTTTCAGAATGCTCTCAATAACATGTAGCCTAGATCAGACTCATACAATATGCATTAGTGAGTGTGGCAGTGCTTATGGGGTGTCGCTCTGGGATGGGACGGGTGAGGATGAGGTTATTCTCTATATCAGTGTTACGGTTTCTGAACTCCCTGAAACGCCTCCATTGTAGTCTTGAGTTTTCTTCCGGGAACAAACAAGTCACAATATTCCTCATTTATAAATAATTAATACGCAGAATAAAGGGGCGGGGCCTGGTTGAGTTAGTTAGTAGTGTGTTGAAATTGGTAAGGGGTGGGACATTTCCCAAACACACACACTGCTCCAGTCGACCAATCAGAGCACACTGAGCTTTTCAGAAGGAGGGGCTTCATAGAGACAGGAACTAAACAGAGCGTTACTGACAGACTAGGAAGAGAGGAGCTGCAACAATGGAGATTATGGGGAAAATAATGCATGCAAACCTATTCTAGTAGAGCCCAAAAACAACATCAAGACTTGGCATAATATGGCCTCTTTAATGCCTGATTTTAAATCACAAAGGTGTTTGGTTACCTGGCCGGAGGCTCTGTGTGTATCCTACTCCAACCAGACTAGCGTTATTCACTTTGGCCTGAAGAGAGACACAAATTGGCATCAAGCGTCAGTAATATTTGTCAGTTTTATAAGGACAGTAACAGGATGGCGTTTTGTAGACTCACAGAGATGGAGGACTCTTTGTCTAGCTGGTATTTAGCAGCGATGCCAAAGCGTGTGTTGTTACTGCCTGCAGTCCAGGCCAGATTCACCGCTGTCTCCAACTGATCATTCACCTTCTGATAGATGGAGCCGCCAAACTCCGTACCATCATTACTGCAACATAACGCACACAGAAGAACACAATTACTTTCAGAAGACTAGTACAACAATATACTAAACACGGAAAAGTTTTTTCTTTGCACTTTTCACGTACAGACGACACTGTTGTTAAAATGATCTACGTTCACACTGATCCGCAAAAATGATTAAAAACGCTGTATTCTGCTGACAGGCCAGTAAATGGCAATGTCACTTTGTAAAGAAACACTACACGCATATAGAATGAACGCGCTATACGCATACGCATGTTGTCACCGCTTTCACACCTCTGTCGTGTAAATTAACGGCCAAAATGCATAAAAACTTTTTTTTGTTGAAAATAGTATCGTGTAAACAGCCCCTTAGTCTGGCTGCTCAAATCAGATTTCAAATTGTCTTTTGCGTCACCTTTAATGACAGGTCGTCATTGTAAATGAGAACTGGTTCTCAACTGACTTACCTGGTTAAGTAAAGGTTAATCTGATTTGCCTGCAATCTGAACACAGCCTATGATATTCTGAAAGGGATATAGGTGTTGTGTCAACAAGATGCTAACATGATTAGCATGTTGCTATAATGATACTAACACATTTAACATGTTGCTAGCATGGTGCTAACACGTGCTGAGTTCAGACTAGCATACTGCTCTTACTATTTCTGTCAGAGAAAAATATAAAGGTAGTACGAGTACTAAGTATGCGGTTCCGAATACAGCAAATATTAACATAATACTAACACAATTAGCATGTTGCTAGCATAATGCTAACAAAATTAGCACGTTGTTAACATTATGCTAACATGATTAGCATGTTTTTAGCAAGATGCTAATGTTTAACATTATGCTAACATGGTTAACATGGCGTTAGCATGTTCTTAGCATGTTCTTAACGATGCTAACATGATTTAGTATGTTGTTAACATGATGTTAGTACATTTTGACTTCTTTTATCATGTTTTAATAATAAGGATTTTAACATGTTTTAACACTTATCTAATCACTATTAGCATGTATCTGGTAATTTAATGGTACTTTTAGTCATTTTGGAGCATGGTGCTAACACATGCTGAGTTCGGAACCGCATACTAGCATACTACTCTTACTATTTTTGCCATAGAAAGATAAAATAAAGGAAGTATGAGTAATAACATGCGGTTCCAAATTCAGCACAAATTAACATGTTGTTAACATAATGTAAACACAGTTAACATGTTGTTAGCATCATGCTAACACGATTAGCATCTTGTTAGCATTATGCTAACACAAATGGCATGTTGCTAGCATTTTTTGAACAAGATGCTAATGTTTGACATTATGCCAACATGGTTAACATGGCGTTAGCATGATGTTAGCATGTTCTTAGCACGTTTTAGCATGTAGCTAGGCGATGTTAACACAATTTAATATGTTGTTAACATGATGCTAGCACAGTTTGACTTGTTTTTATCATGTTTTAATAATAAGGAATTTAATATGTTTAAGCACTTCCCTAATCCCTATTAGCATGTATCTTTATGGTGTTTTTTGTCATTTTGAAGATTGAATGCCCTTGATCACAGTCTGGACATCCTGACGACTTCTCCTATTTGTGTAATTTGGGTTTGGAAGGATATGAAGGTGAGTAAATAATGATATATCAGTGGTGTTTTGAATGTGAACTGTTGGTCTAGTGTTTCCTCACACATTGGTGTGTAGCTGGAAGTCTCCTGCCTTGTAGCCCAAAGCAAAGTTGTTCTGGGCAAGTTTGGACTTGGCCGTGTCAAAGGCCATCTGATAACCGGCCAGCCATCCTTCATAACCTAGAACCGCTGCAGTGTGAACCGTGGGACCAGCCAGGTCGAAATCTATATCACACCCCACGTTCATGAAATCACGCTTATATCCCGTCTTCAGCTTAGCGCTCTTCTTCCTGAAGATAGAGAAAGGATGACAGTGTTGAATGCTGGGATCAGTTTACTGAGTAATACATAACACAGGAAGTGTTATGG
The DNA here is from genome assembly GCA_037101425.1 of Elopichthys bambusa. Taxonomy (NCBI): domain Eukaryota; kingdom Metazoa; phylum Chordata; class Actinopteri; order Cypriniformes; family Xenocyprididae; genus Elopichthys; species Elopichthys bambusa. The sequence continues at coordinate 30,158,904 of CM074446.1, read as the reverse complement.
ATTGCATCCAATCAAAGTGGTTTGCGAGAGTTCACGTACCCAGTGTTGGGCACAAACGAAGTGTCCAATCCCAGCTTCAGACCTTGGGCCAGCTACACAGAAACAAGACCAAATAGTGCATTACACATCCATTTAAAATGTTTATGCATATGTTAGAAACGGCGAGCTGGACTCACCTGATCTTCCAGAGTCACTTCGGTTGTCAGAATATTATCCGTGTTCCACTTCTGGTTTAAACTCAAGCCCAGATCCTTCACTTTGTACTTGATCTCCAGGTTTCCAGCCGCCTTTCCAGTGTCTGTGTTACTGGAGCCGCCGGTGGAAAACTCCTGAGAAATTTAACACAGGAAGTGAAGGGATGCGGGAAAATAGAGGAAGAACAACAGGGAGAAATGCTGAATTGTGGGGGAAAGGAAGAGGAGGGATTTACAGATTAACAGGAAATGAAGAAGGAATTGGATGAGGAGGGTTGGGCTGCACCAGCTGCTCATGAAGTATTACTAGTTAGTACAGATTTAGCTCAGTATTTAATTTGGTTGCACCATTAGTTTTTAATGCAAGACTTTGGTAGCAGGACACGAGCTCTGCATAGACTAAAGCTTAATATGATGTCTACCTTTATTGATGCACATTTATAAACAGGAAGTAGTGTTAAAAAGGTGTGCATTTCACGGTTAACTTATATGGATAGACAGATAGCACCGCCAACAAGACATGAAACCTTCTCAACATTATTGAACCAATTCACATCCTCTTGTAAAACATCTCAGTCTTACCATCTGACATCGGCATCCAATAAAGAAAGCAGGAAAGACAGAAAGAAGCAGGTTAGGAAAGACACACACAGATGCAATCATTCATGTGGAATTAAGAAATACAGGAGACACACACAAACACATCTCCAAGTCTCACTGTATCAACACGCTGAATGCCTGAAAGATGTTTTCTTTACAGGAAGAGGATGTTCACAAGTAAACATGAACTAAGTTTAAAGGATTAGTTCACTTCAGAATTCAAATTTCCTGATAATTTACTCACCCCCATGTCATCCAAGATGTTCATGTCTTTCTTTCTTCAGTCGGAAAGAAATGAAGGTTTTTGAGAAAAACATTCCAGGATTTTTCTCCATATAGTGGACTTCACTGGGGTTCAACGGGTCCAAATGTCAGCTTCAAAGAGCTCTACACGATCCCAGACGAGGAATAAGAGTCTTATCTAGAGAAACCATCTGTCATTTTCTAAAATGAAATAAAAATGTATATACTTTTTAACCACAAATGCTCATCTTGCACTGCTCTGTGATGCTCCACGCATTACGTAATCACGTTGGAAAGGTCATTTTCTCCTCCAACTTCAAAATCGTCCATCATCGTTGTTTAACCTTATTTTGTAAAGGGCGTTTGGCTTTGTAAGCACTGGATCGGTACTTCCACCTACCTGACCTTTCCAACGTGATTACGTAATGCGTGGCGCATCACAGAGCGGTGCAAGACGAGCATTTGTGGTTAAAAAGTATATAAATTTTCATTTTGTTTAGAAAATGGCAGATGGTTTCTCTAGACAAGACCCTTATTCCTCGTCTGGGATCGTGTAGAGCTCTGACATTTGGACCTTCAACCCGTTGAACCCCAGTGAAGTCCACTATATGGAGAAAAATCCTGGAATGTTTTCCTCAAAAACCTTCATTTCTTTTCAACTGAAGAAAGAAAGACATAAACATCTTGGATGACATGGGGGTGAGTAAATTATCAGGAAATTTTAATTCTGAAGTGAAGTAATCCTTTAAAAAAGCAGCAAGAGTGGCAAGGAAAATAACTCTTACATAAAAGCACACAGTGAAGATATCAGATGGCAAAGCCATTATACTTTGACACACACCATGATACCGAATGATCATCATTCATGTACCATGAGTACTTGTGTGTATTTAGTTTGTTAGTGAAGAAACAGAGAAAAACAGCAACTCACAACTCCACTCTGAGACTTGGTCTTCAGGTCCAGCTTAACAACTCCAAAGGCTGAAACAGAGAGAGAGAAAATAAGCCAAAGTTTTTGTCTCTTTTAATTAAAAAGTGCTTCTGTGAAACATCCACATCATACACCACCATTCAAAGGTTTAGAGTTGGTAAGATTTATTAATGTTTTTGAAAGAAGTCTCTTCTGCTCACCAAGGCTACATTTATTTGATCAAAAATACAGTAAAATTGTGAAATACTATTATAATTTAAATATCTGTTTTCTATGTAAATATATTTTAAAATGTAATTTATTGCTGTGATCAAAGCTGCATCATTTCTCCAGTCTTCAGTGTCACATGATAAGTCAAATAAGTGCATGAAATGTATCATCTTAAAATGATCATATATAATCCTGGCTGATCTATAATATCATGACTGATGTTTAACATATACAGTCTATATGCTCAGATGTATATACATCAGTATTTGAATTCTACAGACAAAACATTCCCATGTGTGTGGATGGCAATGCTTTTAGAGAGTGTTATGACTCCCATGAGTCTCAGCGAAGGAAAACAAGATGGTCAATTCCTTCTAGAACTCTTTCCTGTCGTTTAACCCTTGACATGAACCCACCGTCCATCTGTCAGAGGGTCAGTATTGATTCTGTTATGTTAGTAATGAGCAGCTGCAAAAATCTAACTGCATTAATACTCAATAGGTTGTGTTCCAAACTATTCTTTGTGTTTGTCACTCACTCACCATATCCTTTGCTGAAGATATCTTTGGAAGATTTGCCAAGGTCAGCGTATGCAGGAGGGACTGCCATGTTTGCTGGACAGAAAGAGACAAGAAGACACTTTAGACCGAGTCTTTAGAGTGGCTTGGAGCTCGTCAGCTGTGTGACATTGTGCACGTAAGTTGTGCAACATGTTTACAACAGTCTACAAATACCAGCAGCACACGCCTCCAAACAGTTCAGTCTCCTACACGCGTCTGAAGCAGTCACAGCGCTAGAAGCAGCATGCTAGTACAGGTGTTCATTTTCAGTTCATTTCACTTACACTAAAGGATGCATGAGCAGCGTAAGACTACCATCAACTACAGCAGAGTGTGTTTCTATGCTCACACACACACAAGGAAAGTTCTGGGTTCACTACAAGTTCACTACAGTATATCGTCTATTACCACAGAAAATTATTTAAAAAACATGTTTACAGTGATGCACGTACAACTGAAGTGGGTTTAAAGCAAAAATGCGCAGCTTGTATTTTTGATAAAGCACTTGTACTAATTCTTTTGCACAAAATTCCTGTGAGCGAAGAGCTCTGGTGTCCTTGTGCAACGTGCAAAATTGAGTACCAGTTTTTGGAGGTCATGAGAGGAGTTGGAGAGAAATATCTGACATAGACAAGGTTAGTAAAGTGATTTCTATCACACTTTAATCATGTTAACATGTACAAAGTCTTGTGGCTATACAGTATTTTGCCCCATAGACTTGCATTGTAAGTGCATGACTGTAAACATGCTTTTGTTTTTTTTACATCATGATTGATGAGTCATCTATCTATCTATCTACCTGTCTATCTATCTATCTACCTGTCTGTCTGTCTATCTACCTATCTGTCTGTCATTCTACCTACCTGTCTGTCTATCTATCTGTCTGTCTATCTGTCTATCTACCTGTGTCATTCTACCAACCTGTCTGTCTATCTATCTATCTATCTGTCTGTCTATCTATCTGTGTCATTCTACCTACCTGTCTGTCTATCTATCTGTCTGTCTGTCTATCTACCTGTGTCATTCTACCAACCTGTCTGTCTATCTATCTATCTATCTTTCTATCTATCTATCTATCTGTCTATCTACTTGTCTGTGTCATTCTACCTACCTACCTGTCTGTCTGTCTGTCTATCTATCTACCTGTCTGTCTGTCTGTCTGTCTATCTACCTGTCTGTTTCATTCTACCTACCTGTTTGTCTGTCTATCTATCTACCACCCTGTCATTCTACCTACCTACCTGTCTGTCTGTCTGTCTATCTATCTATCTATCTATCTATCTATCTATCTATCTGTGTCATTCTACCTGTCTGTCTGTCTATCTATCTATCTATCTATCTATCTGTCTGTCTATCTACCTGTCATTCTACCAACCTCTGTCTGTCTGTCTATCTATCTATCTGTCTGTGTCATTCTACCTACCTACCTGTCTGTCTGTCTGTCTATCTATCTGTCTGTCTGTCTGTCTGTCTACCTGTCTGTGTCATTCTACCTACCTGTCTGTCTGTCTATCTATCTATCTATCTATCTATCTATCTATCTATCTATCTATCTATCTGTCTGTCTGTCTGTCTGTCTGTCTGTCTATCTACCTGTCATTCTACCAACCTGTCTGTCTGTCTGTCTATCTATCTATCTATCTGTCTATCTACCTGTCTGTGTCATTCTACCTACCTACCTGTCTGTCTGTCTGTCTATCTATCTATCTATCTATCTGTCTGTCTGTCTACCTGTCTGTGTCATTCTACCTACCTGTCTGTCTGTCTGTCTATCTATCTATCTATCTATCTATCTGTCTGTCTGTCTGTCTGTCTGTCTATCTACCTGTCATTCTACCAACCTGTCTATCTATCTATCTATCTGTCTGTGTCATTCTACCTACCTACCTGTCTGTCTGTCTATCTATCTATCTGTCTGTCTGTCTGTCTGTCTATCTGTCTGTCTACCTGTCTGTTTCATTCTACCTACCTGTCTGTCTGTCTATCTATCTACCTGTCTGTCTGTCTGTCTACCTACATGTCTTTCTGTCTGTCTACCTGTCTGTCTTTCAATCTGTCTATCTATCTGTCTATCTGTCTGAGGACATTGATGGCCCCGTCCTCTCTGTCGTCACTCACCGCATGTCTTTGGCTTGCAGTGATGGCAGGTCTCACTGCTTCCTTTCATTTGTGTCTCTTTCTGCTGATGTCCTTTCTCAGACATGATCTGGGGTCAGAGATCACAATCAAGCACACACCATAAACCACGGCACACTGACTCCCTACATAACAAAATGAGGGTCTGTGAGGTCAGACAGAGGGGGACACCATGGCAACCTGCGGTGACATCTGCCCTTGGGAAAGGGGCAGATCGCAGGTGACAGGAATCATGGGATACTGAGGCAGCATCTTTACAAAGCTTATCCCCCTCCCCCAGATCCCCAGACACACGCTCTAAAAATAGACTCAACTGACACCGGGAAATATTTTCCTCAACACCGGACACTGTGACACCAGGATGCATCGTCAGTTCTTTCTTAAGAAACAACAAATTGTACTTTTATCAGATCTGTTTAAAATAATTCATGCATGAGATGACGACTCTTATCAGTGTTCGAAAAAAGCCATTTTATTCTTGATCTCATGGGGGTCGCCATGTTGAGATCACATGACCAGCCGAATACTAACTGTTGCATGTGGTTTCATCCATGCTGATTGGACCACTGCTGTATCAAAAAACAAACAAGAAATTAGAGCAGCTTTAAAAGCCTATTTAAAATCCACCTGCTGTACCTGCTATTCATCATTTACTAACACATCTCGCACAGTCTTAGCTTGCTGCCAGACAGTCATCAATCAAGAACAAATCCACTGAACATCCTCAGCCAGAGGCCATTAGAGTGAGGGCAGCTCATGGGAAAAACACACAATCACAATGACAATCTGGAGCAAAAGGGCGAGAGGCAGTAAAGCCACGGTCACACTAGACTTTGAGTCTTCGGACACTGCAATGGTCGTAATATGACTTCACACCCTGCAGTGTCTTGTTTATAAACATGAATTCAACATATAACAAATAGTAGTACATTCAAAATGTAAAAATATACAATTTACTAACTTTTACTGCATAAATATTCTTTTTTCACATGCGTATGAATGGAAGTCAATGGAACTAAAAGTGTAGTGTGATCTAAATGGTGACAAAATTGTCATTTTTGGGTGAACTATCCCTTCAGAAATTACTATGGAAGTCAATGGTGCCCCAAAGTGGCCTGGTTAAAAACTTTCTTCAAAATATCTTCCTTTGTGTTCAACAGAACAAAGAAAATTATACAGATTTGGAACAACTTTAGGCTGAGTAAATGATGACATAATTTTCATTTTTTATTGAAAATTCATTATTTATGGACAAATTTATTTATTTTTTTATGGACAAAATTTGTCACCAAAAAAGTCATTCGGTTTAACCAAACTTTTACCTTTTGGTTATACCAAATGACGATATTTTCAAACAATGCTAACAGGCTGATATCTAGCTAGCTAGCAAAAGGAAAATTAAACATTTTATATTTAATACAAGTTTTTAAAATATTACATAATTTTCTATGTTTTATAGCGGTTGTACCGAATGACCTGATGTTTTGGGACATGCGTATGAACAAGTGAAAACATGAATTTTTCAAATAGTTAAAAGAGAGTCACAATGATGTCACATGATACTGACCGCATGACTTGATCCAAAATGGTCTCTTTATATTAGTTGCTCCGAATGACATCAATGAAATTAATTTTTCCATTAATCCTTTCTCATAACAAAGCAACGACTTCTACACATAATTTTAATACCATGTTGATATATGATGTTATAAAATCATGCTAGAATAAAAAAAATATATACATTTATTACATTTTAAGATATTTTAACCACAAATAAAATGGCTGTATTAGACGGTTAAACCGAATGACCTTTTGACACTCTTTAAAATACATTTATATGTCAAAAAGAGAGTCAATAAAAGAGATCTAGCTGTACTACCATACATACTTTGGATGTCATATCTTTGTTTTTTATTATTATTAAGGCATTTGGACAAAAAAAAAAAAAGACCCGTCACATCATTGACCCTTAAATATCTGTAAAAAATATAATCTGTGCACTAGACACCTTCCCTATAATTCTGTAACAAACCACTCGAACACACATATATACATGCTACACTATTATACTGCTCTTTATGAAAGATATGCATAAAGAACATAAAGCTGCTATGGTTTAATTTGAGCAGCTTTAAACCACATTCTGTAATGTTTACATATAGCATTGTTGTTTTTTTTTAATCACACCAAAAAAGAAACGAATTAACGCTACTGTGATATGTCACAATGACACTTTCATGCCCTAAACATAGTTTTTAGCCCAACATAATAATATTTTAACTCCTAAATAACAAAATAACTTGCTTATAATGTAGAAGAAAACAGTGACACAGCAGAGAACAATAGCAGACGTCACAATGAGTTCAATGTGTGCCAAACATCATACACACATTTACACACATGGCTGTTTTAGTGGATTTGATCATGTTTTTGAATCATTTTGATTCCCAGTATCGTCCCAACACACACCAAACACACAAAGAAAGAAAGTCGCTCTCAAGGCTGCATAACCATCGCGCATGACTGACGCGACACACGCACGCACGCACAACGCCCAGATAACGAATAACGGGAGCAGCTTGACATCTTAAAGATAAATTATTAGTATCAATTAGAGTGTTTGCTGCTTCAGCGCGCGGGTTTATTGGTTTATTTCTGACTGTTACATCAAAGGTCGCGCGCGCGTAACACAGTCCGTTATTCAGATAATGAATCCACAGAGATTAGGCGCGTAATAGTCCAGTATGACAATTAAAACGCATGTTTTAGGGAATAAAATGTAAATGTGTGTAACACAGCGATTTTATAATCATCAGTTTTATGGAGTTATGACGTCCCTGCGGCCCTGAATCAACTGTCTTATGCGTGTGTGTGTGTGTATATGTGTGTACAAAATAACAACAGCGCTCATTATTTTTGACAGAATGCAAAGGAGTATTTGAACACTGGTGTTTTTCCGTTTCAGTGCAGCATGCTTAGAGAGCAAATTAATAAAAGCCTACCGTGTTTTGCCGTGTCGATGTGCCTGACGGTGTTTCTGCACTCACTGTACAGCGCGAGAGGGCACACTGAAGGAGAACGCGGCGGAGGCGCGTGAACCGCGCATGCGCAGTCTGCAGCGTTTTCCTCTTTCTCCTAGATTATGTAAATGTATATGATATTTAACTCTATTTCGCAACTTATATTTCTCTATGAAAACATATTATTGTTTCCCCAGGTTTTAGCACACCGACCTTTCTCTCTGAATGCGTTTTAGACAGATTTTAGATGTCCTTTAGAATCCGGTCTATATATATAATAACTGATAAAAAATAATGAAATAATGATCTTGTTAGCGAGTTTATTAATATTTTGCACAATGTCTTGCAGTAAAGGCTTACGTTACAAAACCGCTGCTGTCTCTTTAAGACGTTGCCATGGTGAAGCTTTGCGCTTGTTGTTAATGCGTCATCAGTCTGCGTGTAACCGAAAAATTGAGCTAATACCGCGCTGTATCTGCACAATTATCAAATAACTGACGGTTTTTATTAAAGGTAAGTTTCTTCAGGAACTCGATTTCATGATATATAATACCGTTAATGTTCACACAGATAAATATGGCGACTGATCATTCTGAAACGAGTATTATGTGTATCAGCAGGTTCCTGCAGGACAACAATCTGTGATCAAATAAGTGATAATTGCAATTTGCACATTATCATATAAATTAATCCTGCTTGCTAGAAACTGATATGAATGAATACATGTTTATTTTGGTGTGATAATCTCCTGCTGACCTGCTGATCATTAGATAAGAACATTATTAAGAGCATGCAGGTCTTAATATGAAATAATTTATGTATAAATATATAATAAATAGAATCTATATAATAAGATAGAATAAATAAAAATAACAAATTATAAACTCTTAATTTATACAAACTGCATTATGACCCTTTCAAAAAAATAAGTATACTTCAAGTTCGTTTCATTGAGTAAAGTTCAAGTATATTTTTAAGTATTCTTTATGTAGTAAGTATACTAATATCAATGTACTTGTAGTAGTATACTTGTAAGTGTACTATTTCAATACTACTTGGGACTAAACTGGCCCACTTTTTAGTGTACTACAGTAGTAAAGAAGTAAACATTGGTAAACTTGGAGTGTACTTATAGCTATGATAGTTTACTAGTTAAATACTTGTAGCACATTTTTTAGTATATAAAAGTACACTTTGAAGTCTGCTCTCAGTAAACTACAAGTTTAGTAGTTTTATTCTGCAAGTATACTTGTAATTTGAACTTAACATCACATTTATAGTTTACTATTTCTATAATATTTCTGCACTTTAAGTATACTACTATGTTCCTGTTTAGGTATTGATTTTTATACTTGAAATACACAACTGTACCTAAGTAAATTCCCATGTACACTACCAGTGGACTACACAAAATTCACATACTCAGAATTTTCTTTATAAATCAATATTTTCAAACAAATCTGTTGTACTGTAGGATGCCAAAATAAACACACACACAAAAAAAAAAATTTAACAGGCTACTCAATCAAAAGAGTAAACACAACTGAAAGCCAAGTATACTTAGAATATAAGCCTACTTTTAAGTAATATCTCTATCAAATGATTGAGTATTGGCCAAATATACTTACACTTTTCTGTCAGAATAAGTCTTATTTTTAGTTTAAAATCAGTATACTAATAGCACATTTGAATGACTTCTTCTTTATGGTTTGTATTCCAGATTTATTTGTTGGCATATACTTGTTTTCACATACTAGATGAATAAGTCTTGTCATAAATTCCCCTGTAGCCGCAGCAGTATGTGTGAAGGACCGTCAGCGATCTCTGGTCCCATTCCTCCAGACCCCACGCTGTTTCCTGAATATTACAAACGCCCCTCCTCTGGTAAGACTGAGCCTGTGACGTTCACTCTGCTCTGCATGTGCGACGGTTCATTTGATCTCTCTGTTGTGTTGATGAAGCTCGTGGTCGGCTGGAGGGAAACGTTCAGAATGGCTCGTCTCCTCTTCTGAAGGGCCCGTTGGCTCCGGACCCTGCGCTCTACCCTGGGTGCTACAGCGCCCGCTCCAGCCCTCGACCCCGCATCGGTGCCAACGCTGTTCACATCCTAGAGAGAGGACAGCGGGGGGTTGTGGGAAACCTGCTGAGACTGGAGGGAGTGGCGCTGAACCCCAGTCCAGCCAAACCTAGTAAGATCAGAATATATGTTGTTGATTGGGAAAGAAATAAATTTTTACTGACAGTAAAATACAGTAAAAAGTGTTTTCTATGTGAATTTATGTTCAAATGTAATTTATTCCTGAATTTTCAGCATCATGACTCCAGTCTTCACTGTCACATGATCCTTCAGAAATCATTCTAATATGATTTGATGCAACATTTTGATGTTGAAAACAGTTCATTTTTTGTGGAAACTGTGACACATTTTCTTTTTCAGGATTCTTTGATGAATAGAAAGGTGAAAAGAACAGCATTTATTTGAAACAGAATCTTTTGTAACATTATAAATGTCTTTACTGTCACTTTTGATCAATTTAATGCATCCTTGATGAATAAAATAATTTTTTTTTTTTTTTTAATAGACTTTTGAATGGTTTTGCTCATTCTTTTAGTCTGCCTTCTTTTCTTCTTAGTTATTTCCATCTCCTCCATGTTGTTCTTTGACAGAGCCTGCCATACGGGATTTCGGTAAAGAAAATGTGCGTAAGCTCCGTGAAGTACAAAGGCGGTTTCGGGAGCTGGAGGCGCAGAGAGAACATGCCAAACCTGTGCCGGTTAAAGCACTCTGGATCTCTCCAAAATACCAGGATGTCCCCTCCAGGGTAATGGCCCAGTTACAGGTGAGCGAGTTGAAACTCACATTTTCAAAGTGCAGTAGTAGCAGTGAGTTACTTTCCACTGAGTTTCATTAGTAGTTTGATATTAGACTTTACATCTGAGAATATATAATATGATATTAGAGAAACAAAACATCTGCAGAGTCTAAACATGCAGTACCTCATTTTTTTTTTTTTTTTTTTCAATTTTCTTTCATATATATATATATATATATATATATATATAGATAGATAGATAAATAGATAGATATCTACTGTATAGTATTCTTATTGTTAACTAAAACTAAAACTATTACACATTGTTTTTGTTCGTTGAAATGAAGCTGAAATAAAACTTATATGATGAAAAACGCTTAAAGGATTAGTTCACTTCAGAAATTTGCTGATAATTTACTCACCCCCATGTCATCCAAGATGTTTCTCTCTTTCTTTCTTCAGTTGAAAAGAAATGAAGGTTTTTGAGAAAAACATTCCAGGATTTTTCTCCATATAGTGGACTTCACTGGGGTTCAACGGGTCCAAATGTCAGTTTCAAAGAGCTCTACACGATCCCAGACTAGGAATAAGAGTCTTAACTAGAGAAACGATCGTCCATTTTCTTAAAAAAAACTTGCTCTAGATTACATAATCACGTTGGAAAGGTCACACGTGACATAGGCGGAAGTACCGATCCAGTGTCTACAAAGTAAACATGAAAAGTCAAACGCCCTTTACAAAAAAAGGTAAAAGAACAATGTCGGACAATTTAGAAGTTGGAGGAGAAAATGAGATGGAGTTTGTCGCTGTCCCGCGGTACTTCCACCTATGCCACACGTGACCTTTCCAACGTGATTACGTAATGTGTGGCGCATCGCAGAGCAGTGCAAGACGAGCATTTGTGGTTAAAAAGTGTGTATATATATATATATATATATATATATATATTTTTTTTTTTTTTTAAGAAAATGGCCGATGGTTTCTCTAGTTAAGACTCTTATTCCTCGTCTGCGATCATGTAGAGCTCTTTGAAGCTGCACTGAAACTGACATTTGGAAAATCCTGGAATGTTTTCCTCAAAAACTTTCATTTCTTTCCGACTGAAGAAAGAACAACATAAACATCTTGAATGACATGGGGGTGAGTAAATTATCAAGAAATTTAAATTCTGAAGTGAACTTCATTGCTAGAACTGTCAATGAAGCGATTGTGATTGTGAAAATTTTGCCACATTTCAACCTCATAAAGTGTCTCTGGTCCTGTTCACACTTGGCTATTTGCATATATTTTGTCTGATCTCATATGCAAAATACACATGTAATCAGGGTCCAAAATGCTTTGAGATTTTCAGCCACATTTGAAGGTGGTCAAAACTATTTTTGCTAGTAATACGAGCACTAATCCACCCTGGACAACAGTTAAGGGCTGCATGTGTACCTGTCAGTCAACAGTTGCACTAAAACAGGGTTTTAAAGCTGCATCTCTGTGTCTGTGCAGGAGACGAGCCCCTTGAAGAAAGCTGAATGTCAGAACTTCCTGAAGGCTCATTCACAGTGTGGCGCTGGAGGTCGACCGCTGCTCCGTCGCTCAGAGAGCGGACCGCCACCGTCACCGTCATCCACCGCTGCTGCAGGAGACTCCAACACTGAAGTACATACTCAGATCAACCTCAAACATAAAACACACTGTATTAGTCCTCTACTGTATGACGTGAGAGTTTGTAATATGTTTGGAGCAGTTGTGGCCTAATGGTTAGAGAGTCACAGGTTCGAGTCTCAATACTGGCAGGAAATGAGTATGGGTTACCATACTTGGCCTTCACGTCACTTCACCTCTCTCTCATTGTGGCGTGTTTATGTAGATGCACGTGAGAGGACACACGGTTGACTTTGTGAGTCATAACGCTCGTGCTGCGAGGAAGACGAACCTGAGGAGATCTCAGTCCTTACAGAACCTCAGTGATAAAACCCCACCCAGCGCCGTCAAGGGCAAAGTGCCAGAATAGTGAGTCGCTGATTCACACTACCATACCGTACTTAGTGCATAGTTTTGAGTTAAACTTATTCTCACATTTTGTTTGTTAGTCTGGAGCAGAGGAAGGTGCAGTGGAAAAAAGAGGAGGAGGAGAGGAGGAGAAACACTCCTGATCCCTCCATTCCTGCCGGACATACTCAGATGTCTGAAAGAGAGAGGCAGGAGACCCTGCAGTCCCTCAAAGAAAGTACGTCTTCATCAGCAGCGTCCGTGTTCACCTTTAGTTTGTCATTATTTCTGATGTGTGTGTGTGTGTGTGTGTGTGTAGCTCACAGGTCTCTGGTCAGTGAGCTGCTGTCTCTCCCGGTGAAAGCCGACACCCTGAGCCTTCGCTCTCGACGCGCCGGACTCGATCAGCGGCTCTCGGAGGTCGAGGAGGCCATCAAAATCTTCTCACGTGACAAAGTCTATGTGAAAGTCGACTCTTAAACACAACACTCGCATCAGGCTGTTTCTGCTATATTTGTGTATTTATTAGTGAGCAGTAGTTCTTCTGTTTCCTGAGAATGCTCGACACAAAGATTTGTGACTAAATATTACGCATATTAGTGGGAGAAATCATTGATTTCTTTTTTGCTATCATATTGTTCTGCATTCATGCTTTAGTAAATAATACTTATGAGATTAAAAAGTCATAATTATGAGATAAAAAGTTGTTAAAAAAATCTAAACTTTCAGATTAAAACGTAAATTGACTTTTGGCATTTTAATATATCATAATATAATATTATTAATATCTCATAATTTTGACTTTATTTCATAATTATGAGTTATAATTTTGACTTTTTATGGAATAATTATGACTTTATGGAATAATTATGAGTTAATATACCATAATTTTGACTTTTTATCTTATAATTTTGACTTTTTATTTCATAATTATGAGTTAATATATCATAATTTTGACTTTTTATCTTATAATTTTGACTTTTTATTTCATAATTATGAGTTAATATATCATAATTTTGACTTTTTATCTTATAATTTTGACTTTTTATTTCATAATTATGAGTTAATATATCATAATTTTGACTTTTTATCTCATAATTATAACATAATTATGAGTTAATATATCATAATTTTGACTTTTTATCTTATAATTGTGACTTTTTATTTCATAATTATGAGTTAATATGCCGTAATTTTGACGTTTTATCTTATAATTTTGACTTATTTCATAATTATGAGTTAATATATCATAATTTTGACTTTTTATCTTATAATTTTGACTTTTTATTTCATAATTATGAGTTAATATGTCGTAATTTTGACTTTTTATCTTATAGTTTTGACTTTTTATTTCATAATTATGAGTTAATATATCATAATTTTGACTTTTTATCTTATAATTCTGACTTTTTATCTTATAATTTTGACTTATTTCATAATTATGAGTTAATATATCATAATTTTGACTTTTTATCTTATAATTTTGACTTTTTATTTCATAATTATGAGTTAATATATCATAATTTTGACTTTTTATCTTATAATTTTGACTTTTTATTTCATAATTATGAGTTCATATATAATTTTGATCTCATGATTATGACTATATAATAATTATGACTTTAATCTCATAATTTTTACTGTTTATCTCATAATTACAATTTAGTATGTCATAATTTTGACCTCTTATGTAATAATTGACTTTTTATGTCATAATTCTCATTTACTAGAGCATGATTCAATGAATTTGGTTTCTGTAGTATTCTGTGGATTTGTTTGATAGTTCAGAATTGTTTGTAAATGAGGGAATTTTACTTTTAGACTGTAATAAAAGTATTTCCGCTGCCATGTACAGTAACAGTTGTTGAATATCTACTATGGCAAGGTGGTGATCTTCAAATGAGTCATAATGCTGTCTTTTACTATGGTATTAGCAAATCTTTCTTTTCAGCAGTTTTGATGCGTCATTGAAATGAATTTTAGTATTGCGTTATGACAGTGGTGCTTGTTTTGACTGTAGTATCACATCACACCTACTCAATTCATAATGACTATCTTTGTACATCACATAAATAAATACACCCATAAAGTGGCCCAAATATGTTTGCATCAAACTTATGAATGTCATTGAATTGTTACACTACATAAATTATTAACAATGTATGATTATTGTCATTTAATCAACTGGTGTTGCAGTGATTTTTTTGTGGGTGTGTGAAATAATTTCACAAAAGATATATTTTTTGATCATTCAAAACCTTTGTTTACTCACATATTTTGCTTGCAAAGTGTTCTTATGCTATATTTCTTAACGATAAATTCAGATATTTATGTACCACTCAGATTTGTCTAACTTGAGCTTCCAAAAGCACATTGTGTGGGCGTGCCTGTTTGTTTAATATTAAATAAAGACCTCTGATTGGGCAACGTGTGTGTAACGGGAGGGGCGTCTCTAAGCCACGCCCTCCATCTTGCGTGGCTACTGTGCTAATGCTAAGGCTTTGTCCTGTAGTGTTGAACACTGACTCAGCTGGTACAAAGTGAAAATAAACACATTTATTCATACATATTATAAATCGCTTTCAACTATGAGCAAACGAAAAGCGCCACAAGAAACTCTGAACGAAGGAATCACAGATTTCCTCATAGGTGAGTTTTGTTGTGACAGCTCAGGTTAGCATGTGGCTAAGCTAACTGGACCTTTAAATGCTGAATGAATGGTTTTTGTTGATATAAGGTCCGTTTAAAACAAGAAACTTCACTTTAGAGTGATTTTAGACCTTGCTTTATACCTGAGTGGAAATAAAACATCAATGATCACCATTTCTTTTTACAATTTAATACATCCTATCAAGGGTAGAGTTTCAAGATTAATGCTCCATCAAAAAGTACACCGTGTTTATATTTATTTTTGATTTATAATATATGTAAAAAAAAAATATACAATAATTAAATATTATTATTGTTAGCATTTTATTTGTTTATATTCATCAAATCTTTTTTGCTCGCCAGCCATCATCAGATTCTCCTGATTGTTTTGTTTATTTGATAAATGTCTAATGTGAAATATCGTTTTATAGTATGATTTTGCAGCTTATACACTGAGGTATATGTAACTTCTTAGTCTTTTTTGTTTCAGAGTTGGCCAATTATGAGAAAAATGTCAACAGAGCCATTCATAAATACAATGCTTACAGGTAAGATAGTTTTATCTAATGTGTCTAATAATGTAAGATATAATGTCTTAACTAGACATAACCTATATTTATCCGCTGTCTTGTGTTCAGAAAAGCAGCGTCTGTGATTGCCAAATACCCACAGAAGATCAAAAGTGGGACAGAAGCAAAGAAACTGGTACAGACTCTGCTTTTAATAGCATTATTGTCCTGAAAAGTGAGTAACGCTTATTTGTTGACATTTGATTTTATGAAAAATTGCTTTTTTTCCCTTCTCAGGATGGAGTTGGTGCAAAGATAGCAGAGAAAATTGATGAGTTTTTAACGACAGGAAAACTGCGTAAGCTGGAAAAGGTATTTGAGAAGTGCATGTTTTTATAGATGGGCCTGTTTATGAAACCAAACACTGTCACATATATATGTCTGTATAGATTGTGACATGCTCGTGGTCTGTATGTCCTATAGATTCGTAATGACGACACAAGCTCCTCCATCAACTTCTTAACCAGAGTGACTGGAATCGGGTACGACGCTCTTGATTTCAAGTGAACTGTCAGTCACAATAACATTAGTGTTGTGTAAAACTCAATTCACGCTCATTCTCTCTGTATTTTAGTCCTGCTGCGGCCAGGAAGTTTTATGACGAGGGCGTCAGGAACTTGGAAGGTTTGTATGCGGTCGGTCATTTGCAGAAGTGTTCATTTA
This sequence comes from Elopichthys bambusa, assembly GCA_037101425.1. Taxonomy (NCBI): domain Eukaryota; kingdom Metazoa; phylum Chordata; class Actinopteri; order Cypriniformes; family Xenocyprididae; genus Elopichthys; species Elopichthys bambusa. The sequence continues at coordinate 30,142,333 of CM074446.1, read as the reverse complement.
ACGTCACATCATTGCGTGTTTTAATTCTCTTCTGGCGTTTCAGATCTGAAGAAGATCGAACACAAACTCAACCACCATCAGCAGATCGGCTTAAAGTAAGACTTGTAGACTTTGAATCTTGTAGAAAATATGATCATCTGAGGGACCGCCATCCTAAAATGTCATAATTATGAGTTAATATATTATATTTTTGACTTTTGTTCCATCTCATAATTATGACTTTATGTAATAATTATTTTTAATCTCTTAATTGTTACTGTTTATTTCATCATTATGAATTAATATATCATAATTTTGACTTAAATCTCATAATTTTTACTTTTTATTTAATAATTATGAGTTAATATGTCATAATTTTGGCTTTTTATCTCAATTAAATAAATAATACTCAATTAAGTTAAATAATACTTATGAGATTAAAAAGTCATAATTATGAGATAAAAAGTTGAAATTATGAGAGTACAGTAAAAATTATGAGATGTTAAAAAAATCTAAACTTTGAGGTTAAAACGTAAATTGACTTTTGGCATTTTAATATATCATAATATAATATTATTAATATATCATAATTTTGATTTTTTTAATCTCATAATTATGACTACGGAATTTTTTTTTTTAAATTGCATCATTTTGACTGTATTAGTTAATATATCACAATTTTGACTTTTTATCTCATAATTTTGACTTTATTTCATAATTATGAGTTATAATTTTGACTTTTTATCTTATAATTTTGACTTTATTTCATAATTATGAGTTAATATATCATAATTTTTGAACTTTTTAATCTCATAATTATGACTATGGAATAATTATGAGTTAATATATCATAATTTTGACTTAAATGATAATTATGACTATGTAATAATTATGATATTCTCATAATTTTGACTGTTTATATCATAATTATGAGCTAATATATCATAATTTTGAACTTTTTATCTCATAATTATGACTATGGAATAATTATGAGCTAATATATCATAATTTTGACTTAACCCATAATTATGACTATGTAATAATTATGATATTCTCATAATTTTGACTGTTTATTTCATAATTATGAGCTAATATATCTTAATTTTGACTTTTTATTTTATAATTATGACTTTGAAAAACGAATGTTATAAATGTGTACGATATTATGTGAAAAATATTTAGTTTCTATTGTTGCATTCAAGCTTTAGTAAATAATACTTATGAGATTAAAAAGTCATAATTATGAGATAAAACGTTGAAATTATGAGAGTACAGTAGAAATTATGAGATGTTAAAAAAATCTAAACAGATTAAAACGTAAATTGACTTTTGGCATTTTAATATATCATAATATAATATTATTAATATATCATAATTTTGATTTTTTTTTAATCTCAAATATGACTTTACGAAATATTTTTTTTAAAAATTGCATCATTTTGACTGAATTAGTTAATATATCACAATCATAATTGTGACTTTATTTCATAATTATGAGTTATAATTTTGACTTTTTATCTTTTAATATATTTTTTATATTTTTCTCAACTCCCCAGTTTGAAAACATCTAATCTGATTTATGAATTAAATGTATTTCTCATGAATGTATTCTGTTCTTTTATTGATGGTATTGTTATGTTCCTCTCTTCATCTCTTAAAGATACTTTGAAGAATTTGAGAAGAGAATCCCTCGAGCAGAAATGCAGAAAATGGAGGTTGGAGTTTCTTTCTTGATGTTTATGAATGAAGCACATTTGTGACGTCTCACTGTGTTATTGTTGTTTCAGGCTCTGATACTCAAAGAACTGGATCTGGTGGACCCCGGGTACATCGGCACCATCTGCGGCAGCTACAGAAGAGGTGACTGATCCTTCTGATCCAGATATTTGACATCAGTTATCATCTAAATGTGTCATAACTACATCTGTTGATGTTCAGGAGCCGAGTCGAGTGGTGATATTGATATACTGCTGACCCATCCGGACTTCACCTCTCAGTCTGAGAAACAGGTAACGAACCGTTTTAAGATATAATATATGAAAGTTTTTTCCTCTCGTGACTCCTGCTGTGATTCTGTCCTGCAGCCGAAGCTTCTTCATGCTGTTGTGGATCATCTGGAGTCCATCGGCTTCATCACCGACACGCTATCTAAAGGAGACACTAAGTTCATGGTGAGTCTCCGTCTGTTTCAGTGTGTTTCTCTAATAATAAATGAATAATAAATGAGACGTGTCATTTCCTCAGGGTGTGTGTCAGCTGCAGAGAGAAGAGGAGGATGAGGAGGAATATCTTCACCGCCGTATTGACATCAGGTACATACTCGTTATTTAGGATGTTCCTGACACAAATGAGTATTTCCGGTATATTCCTCATGTCTTTCTCTCTCTCTCTCTCAGGCTCATTCCTAAGGATCAGTATTTCTGCGGTGTGCTGTACTTCACCGGCAGTGACATCTTCAACAAGAACATGAGGACTCACGCGCTGGAGAAGGGCTTCACTCTCAACGAGTACACCATCCGTCCACTGGGCGTCACCGGTGAGACACACGGTTACACATCACAGCACAGAAGTGTGTGCAGACTTTGAGTTTCTGTCCATCCAAAAGTCTAGTTCACTTGCTGCTGATTTACTTTAACTGGTGACTCGTTCTTTCCTGTGATCGAGACTGTAGCTGTAGCACCTGATGTCACATGACCGCTCTGTTTCACACAGGTGTGGCTGGAGAGCCTCTGCTGGTGGACAGTGAGAAGGACATCTTTGACTACATCCAGTGGAAATACAGGGAACCGAAGGACCGCAGCGAGTGAAACAGAGAGAGACGAAACTACAACCTCAAACTGTGTGTGTGTGTGTGTGTGTGTGGTGGTCAAATATGTAATAGTAGTGTATTTTAATACTAGAAGAGACATTTAGGGAGAGATGTGTGTGTGCGTTTAAAGTTTAAAGGTCAAAAATCAGCTGCTTCATAGTAGTTGATGGTGCTTCTAATGAATGTTGTTTTAAATCCAGGTCTGGCTTACAGAAATATGTTTGAGTGAACTGAGACGGAGTAATGCTGTGACAATGACTATTAGATGCTCAAGGTATAGCAGTAAACACGTCTTTATTTCAACGTACTTCACTGGTATGAAAGAAAGCCAACTGAAAATATATGAATGATGATTGCGTGTGGTTGCGTTATTTAAAGTCTGTACGATCCATTATGATGATATTGGGATCATTAGGATATTAGTCTACCATATTATGACAGAAAGGACTGAGAAAGTTTGGGTTTTGCATTAAAATTCCCAAACATCAGTACAGATCTGGTTTCTGATTTTTTTTTTTTTTTTCCAAATGAATACATCTGAATAATAATCAGTTGTGCATATATGATGATATACAGACTTTCTGCTGAGAACACAGTGTACAGAATTGATCATGTGACCCAGCGAGTCCTCTTGATTCATTACTGTTTCATTTTAAAGCTAATGTTAGAACTTACAGAGCAAGTTGTTTTATTTAAGTGATATATTACACACATTTTTGTCATGTTATGTTTAAATAAGTTTCATAAGTAAGAAATGTGTTGTCATTTGCAAAACATTTTTCATTTTTCTCCCTCAAGTAGATTCCAAACGGCAACATTAGCCGCTTTTCCACTGTCGAGTGCGAGCCGGGGCTTTCAGCGGGCTAGGCTAGGCTAGGCTAAGCTAGGCTAATATTCCCGGATTTAGCACCGAGCCCAAAATCACGCTGCATTTGCACCGTCGGGCCAGAAGCTCCACTAAAACACGCCTCTCTGGAACAACGTCACACAAACCCGTCATTTCACAAACAGATGGACGTTTTATCAAAAAAAATAACCAGAAAGAAATCA